>CM059878.1:15226986-15391924 GCA_030490815.1 Acer saccharum | reverse complement strand
CCAATATTCAGGGGGAAGGATAGTTGGATTCATCATGGTGTTGTGAGATCCTGTGTCAAAATAAGCGATGACATCGACAGGATTAGAATATTTGTCAGGTCGAATCCGAACCGGAGCATGGGGTCCAAATTGAGGAACGAGGAGAGTAGCTTGATAAGATTCTGGAACAGAGCTGTAGTCAGAGGAGCCAGAGTATTCCGAGTCAGAAACATCTTCCTAAAGAACAAAGGTTGTGGAGGGATCTGTATGATCCTGTTCAGAGAAGATTGATTCAATATCTTCATCGGACGGAACTTTATCAGCAATGTCTCTTAGCTGCTGAACTAATCTGGCAGACTTTGCCTTTTTGTTGGGACATTTCTTTGCATAATGTCCGGGTTTGCCGCAAATGTAGCAATGTTGGGATTTATTTCAACCTCGCTTTGCTTTCTTTCTGAAGAACTTGAATCTTTTTGAGCTACCTTTCTTGTTTTTGAAGTGTTTGAAATGATTCTTCTTTTTTGTCCTGCAGGTGCAAGAGGCGGATTTGCACTTGATCTGAAGAGACGGTTGACGGCATTGGGACTGAAGGTTTTTGCCTTCTGTAAGCATCTTGGAGAAGAATCTTTGGGTAGCACAGAGTTTATCCAGAGAGCTGAGAGCATACATGTGGAGTTCACCTAAGGATGTGTCATTGAGAGAGCATCCCGAGGTGTCAATTTTCCGTTGTATCTCATCTTGGAGGTCATCTGGAAGGGAATTGACATAGAATTGTTTAAGACTATGATCATTAATTCCACCGAGGGTATGATACCGTTGAGACATCCGTTTGTAATGGAACATGATGTCTTTTCGTTTGAGAGAGCAGCAACGCATATCAAAGAATTCTTGTCTAGCTTGTTTGTAGATATGATAGGATCACCAAGGAATTCTCTGAAAATATATCCCATGGCTTGTGAGGCTAAGGGAACACGAACAAGTTGGAGTTGTCTATATTCACCAAGAGCCTGGTACCAATCTCTGAGAGAACCAGTAAAACAAGAGATGAACTCACGTAAAATTGATTCGAGGTTCTGTTCAGATTTTGCCAGTTGGAGGTCAAGCCATGCGCTCATCTCGGAAACACGTGTTCTCCATGATTCAAGAGAAGTGTCATCAAGGGTAAACCAAGGACCATTAGTTGGTTTGGTAGGAGGACGACCGGGAACATGATATGGGGGTTCTTCGACGAAAGGAGCCGGAGCAGTGGAGGTAGTCTCATCAGGGGACTCATAGGTTTGTGTCGAAAGTTGAGGATCTGTGCGAGACGCCATAAACACTTGGGTAAGATCTGCATGATCATGAGGAGAGGAGTTGGTAGTATCCAGCCAGGATGAATGACAGGAAGTCTGAGATGACTGAGAGGAGACATCCTCAGAAGTTGAATTAGACTTGACTGAAGAGGAAGAAACCTTGGAGGCAAATAAAACTGGGTCATATGAACTGGAAGCAGCTTGCTTATCTTTCTACTTCGAAGGAGATCTCTTCTTTTGTTTTGCTGGAGGAGAAGAGAGTACAGGATATCTTCGGAACAATTCACCAGTGGATTTGAAGTGACTGGAAAAGTCATCAGGTTTGGATGGGGGTGAATGTGTAGGAGATACAGGGAAAAATAGTGATTGATGGGAATACGGTTTTGGTTTGGAAGAATGTCCTCTGGAATGATCTCTGGTCAGCTGTTCAAGCTGTTCTTTGAGTTGCTTGATTTCTCTTTCTTTGGTATCAAAATCTGGACCAGAATAGCCATGAGAAATATATCTGTGAAGATCAGAATGGAGCTTTGCAATTCTTGATTGAAGGTCAGAGGCTAAATCTCTAAAAGTGGCATCAAGACTCTGGAGATGGTGATCGTGTTGAGAAACATGTCGTGTCACGCGATCAATCTTTTGATCAATAGAGTTGAGAACTCTATTTTGAGCTTTGGCATTGTGGGATTGCCAGTTGAGGACTTGTTCAGCCTAGGATGGCTGCTTGAAGGAACCATCAGTTGGACTTCGGTAGATTGGACAGAAGGCTTTGAGAACCGAGTCTTTTCTTGATTTGAAGAAGGTTCAAGTGGAGGGAAGTCACAATCATAATCTGAAGTCATGTAACAAGGAACCGGTGGAGGTAAGGTAGGAGTTGTATAGACAGGTTGTGAAGGTAGAAGACCTTCAGATCGCAAGATCTGTAGGGCTTTGTCATAGATGGGTAAAGGTTTCTTTTTGATAGGGTGGAGACCTATCCAAGGACTGTCAGGGTGTCCTGGTTTGTGAGGTTTGGGCCAGGATTTGCAGGAGCGAGGAGAAGTATCCTTGAGACAGCGGCGGCATATGCAGTCTGCATCACACATGTTGGGATCAACATCCCAAATGAAGTGTCCACGGATCTTATCAGTGTAGATCGGAGATCCGTCAGCTTCAAAACTGTGGATAGGGATGTCATCTTCAGTTGTGACAGGTTGGATCATTAAGGCTTGGAAGATCGGAAGAGTCTCCGAACTGGAAGAAGCGTTGGATCCAGTAAGGGGTTTGTAGATTATTTTGATGGTGCCATCAGGTTGGGGGACATATGTTGTATCGATAGCAACGACAGGAGCTTCATCCTGGAAAACCTTTTCATAGTTCGTGAGCCATTCAAGAGGCATGATCTCGGTGAGTTTTTCTCTGGGTAGTTGTTTAGGAATCTGGAGGATGGTGGGGATTTCATCTTCTCTTTCTACTTTGATGAAGATCGTGTCACCATTATAACCAGGAAGTGGGAGATCAAGAGCATGATCTTGAAGTCTGTAAGCAAACTGGTGATGAACAGTAGCCATGTAGGAATTTGCTTGCATCGGAGCACCAAGGATCTGGACTTGGATCTTAAGACATTTGTGGAGATTCTGATCTCTTAAGGGAATGTTGAAATTGGGATAATATGTGAGGGAGATACTTCCAGCATGAAGAGTAGATAGGCAAGTGCCAATCACTAGCATGTTCATACTGAGTGTAGATGGTGTTGAGCAAAGCCAGTCTGGCAGTAACAGGCAAGCCTTTTCTGCCGTGTAGAGAGAGAATGATTTGGACAGCACCTATGTGGAGATGGGAGTATCCGTCTTTGATCCACTGATCTATCATGTCTTGATCAATGGTGAGAGTGATATATTGTTCATTGGGAGAAGACGGCTTTGCTCTTAAATTTTTGTGTAAAGACTTTTTTATACCTCTTAAATTAGATATAATTTTTTTTTTTTTGAAAAGCCATCAGGGGCCATGGCACCTGCTGGCCTCTATACTCTACCGCCCCTAGCCTATATCTTAAATCAGTTCAGTGGTATACCACTTACACCAACGCAAAGAGGTTATAGGTTCAAGTTGTCCACGTACCATTTCTAAAATCTCGAATTTATATAATATTTCAAAAAAAAAAAATTTAACTATAATAAGAAATTTTCCTGACAGGATAAGGTTGGTTCGATGTTAAACCCTTTATACCTACACCGCGAGGTTACGGGTTCGAGTCCTCCCTCTCATTAAAAAACCTGGAATTATGTAATAGTGCAAAAATTGATATTATTCTAATAAAAAATAAAAAGTTGACGTAATATTATTCTTCATTTTTGAGAAACAGATAGGTACATGTATGAGTGGGGTCTTTTTTTGATATAATTCCAACTTGTTACGTATGTTAGTTTAATAAAGATAATTAGATAAGGGATTTGTTGGTGGTACATAATAAATGGGAAACAGAGTCCGTACCTAATTCTAATTAACAAGACACATGCCGTGTGAGCGGTAATTAAACTACAAAATGTTACCAAAATGTATGATTCAAACAGATAAATTGTATTAAATATAAATATGATCCATAAACAAAACAAAATGCTTCAATAGAGAATGATAGAGAAATCAGAAACACTAGAAATAATGTAAACTATTGAAATAATGAACTCAAAGAATTTGTAAATATGTCTAAATATTAACAACTTTAAATTAGATCTGTCGAGTAAAAAAATTTCACTAACTAAATAAGACTTATAACTAGTGGTGGCCACGGTTCGATTTCGGTTTTTGTAAACACTAAACCGAACCGAAACCGAAACCGAAACCGGAAATTCGGTTTGGTGGGCGGTTTATAACCGCTGGTTTTTCGGTTTCGGTTTCAGTTTCGGTTTGGTCCGGTTTAGTTTCGGTTTTTTTTTTTTTAAGACGTTGCCACGTGGCAACGTCTGATTGGTTAAAATATTTATTTTTTTTTTTTTCTGCCATCAGTCGCTGTCACCTATCTATTTTTTTAAAAGACGCTGCCACGTGGCAGCGTCTGATTAGTTCAATTATTATTATTTAGTTTTTTTTTTCTGGCACCTGTCGCTGTCATCTGTCATCTGTCAGTTATTTTAAAAAGACGCTGCCACGTGGCAACGTCTGATTGGTTAACTTATTTATTTATTTTTTTTTTTTGCAAAGTAACTGTCACACGTCAGTTTTTTTTTTAAATTATGCCACGTGGCAACGTGTTATTGGTTAATTTTATTTATTTATTTTTTTTTAAATCAAAAACTGACGGTTTAACCAAAACCGTCAGTTTTGGCCGGTTTTCACCCACCCTAAACCGAAACCGAAACCAAAACCGAAACCGTACGGTCCGGTTTCCAACCGGTTTTCAAACCGCCAGTTTTGGTTTTCGGTTTTCGGTTTTCGGTCTGGTTTTCGGTCCGGTTTTATCCGTACGGTTCCAGTTTAACCGCGGACAAAACCGTCAGTTAACCGGAACCGTGACCACCACTACTTATAACTAAGAACTGAAGAAGTATAACAATATATATAATTTGTCCCTCGGATATGGTTTTTTGGGATGTTCTCTCGTGATGGTTTTTCAGGACGAAACTTGGTGGTCAAGAAATCTATCTCTACTAGGTAGAGATACGTGGTGGAATAAGAGAGCTAAATCTGAATGAAGGTACCCTAAGGTGTGCCCTGCAAGGTCAGAATCACGTGATGGCATAGTTGTATGTATCATAGAAATGTTCATCTCTGATTGACGGTAGAGAAATCACGCACCAAAAACCTGACCCCTCATTACACACAAAAAATAAATAAAAAACTAAAATACTCGACCTAAATTTTTATTTGTGAGTCAATAACTGTTTATAGATTATGTTAACTTATTAATAAGGTGGTGTGGAGTGTTTTCTAAGGTTTCGTGTTGTTGTTTTGTTTGTTGTGTTTCTTTGCTGAGGTTTTTGTGGGTCTCTGTTCTGGTTTCTTGGGTTGTGGGGCTCCTGTATTTTCCCCTGTTTTATGGTTTTTGTGCTTACCTGGTCCGTTGTTTCTTGTTGTTTTGCTGGTTTTGAATAAATGCCGTTCAAAAAAAAAAAAACAGATTAATAAGGTGGGGAGTGGAGACCACAAATTAAAAATTGAAAAAGTGAATTAAAGGAATATGATTAGTATTTCAAACACTAAAAGTGATGCATTGATATATAAAATATAATTTTTTATTCAAACATAAATTATAAATATGACGTAAAGAAAAATAAACACTCCATCACAACAATTACATTATGGGAATTGATGGGAATTGATGTCAAAACGCTATAACACATTATTATTCTTAAATGGCATAACATATTATATAGAGAGCAATGAAGACTTCTTGATCATTGGTTTATATTGGAACAGGATCGACAAGCAAGGATGCAATATGAGCTTGCATCTGTTTCCCAACACGTGTGAAGTTATCATCTCCATCGTAAATCAGATGTGTGGTTCTTGTAAAATTGAGAATACACATAAGCAAAGGCCTTGGAAGATGTTGACCTAGTTTAAGGCATTCTTCATTCACATCCTTCCATGAACTCTTCACTTGCTTATTGAATTCTTCATATGTTTCTTTCTGTGATGTGCCATACTGTTTCATGTAACATTCCACACTTGAGGGTATGTGTCCTCTTTCTCGCTCGAACTGCATGCATACACGCACAATTACACAAACATATATTTATACAATTAAAGAAATTGAAAGAGACCATATTGGTATCGTTGAGGTTCGAGTTACTGTCATCGTACAGGAGATATATAAAAAAAAAATAATAATTGAAAGAGCGAGTAGCTAGGGAACTAATTGATATATACCTTATGTGATTTGACGTCTTCGACGAGTCTTAACATTAATTCAGAAGCTTTCAGAATTTTAGGTCTACTGAGAGCCCAATCTAGGGCTTCTTTGGTTACCATGGAGTCCATAATGCTCATAAAAGCTTCGGCTATAGTGAAGGTGTAACCAACTGATACCAGTGCCACGCTCATGTACTCCTCATATGTTGGAGTTCGATTATCTCGGAACCACGTCGACTCCTCGTAATAGGCACCGCATATCATTTTCATCTGCCAATATATATGAAAATTCAATTAATTTTACATTTTAAACAACTATTAATAATAAATAATAGTGATGCATACTGCTTCTATCCCGTAGTGAACTCGATATGACCATCCTTTATTGGCTAATTCTTGCTCAACTTCTTGGTAAAAATCCAACATTGCTTTATAAATGATTTGCATGTATTCTGGAAGTTGATCCATGCAACTCATATCCCACCTTAAAATCAAAATTAAGCTTGCAATTAATATAATATTCTCTTCTAATTAAGTTTATCCATATATAGATGGATGATCAAACCTGTTGATTGCTTCTGTAAAGAGTGTGAGCTCTTCAGGTGTGCCATAAGCATCGTATGTATCGTCTATAAAGGTCAATATAACAACTCCTTTCGCAAGTACTTTTCTACTAATAGAGTAATGCGTATCTGGCATGATGATACAGTCCAAGCATCCAAAAATAACCCTCAACCAATCGGTCTCTTGCAAATGGTAACCTTCCGATGAAATCCAAATTCTTCCACCATCTGAAATCACATTAAATTATTTCGATCAGCTGTCAGATTCATCTAATGGTATACGTTGTTAACAGATTATAAAGGCTATCTAGATTTTGTGGGAATATTGAACCATATATTTAATTATAAAGACGAAAAGGAACTAGCTAGCTTACTCAGAAAGTTCACATAGTTCTTTCTTGTGTAATGCTTGAAGTAGATTGAAATCCAATTTGGCGAGCCTTAGTAAAGCTTGGTTATCTTGGTAGATGGAGATGTAACGCCTAGTCTCAATCCTTGGAACAGCCTTGTGTAAGGGCCATTTTAGAACATGAAGTATTTGCTGCGCTGTCAAAGGATTATTAATATTGCCCGCCATTAATTTCAGATGAGTGGCGGTGAAATCAATGGCCTCCTCAAGTATATCTTCTCCATGCAATATCAGCTGTGCTGCTTCATACAAGCTCAACATTCCACACATATCACTTTTCAACGACTCCTTGAAATTGCCTTTGTCATCTTTGAACTTGTTGAATATGTCTGATACATACATAAATTACATAATCAAATCAATTTTTTTTTTTTTTTTTTAAAAAGGATTAATTAATAAGATGTACTGATCAATGATCATGCTGAATGAGACTAATTAATTACCACATGAAACATGATGTCCATGTTGTCTTAAAAGTCGAAAACAAAGAGCAGCAATGTAAAGACCAATATGATCATTATTAATTATATGATGATCATAAGAATCATAGACATGTCGTAATAGTTGTTCGATCTCTGTTTCGAAGTGATATCCCAGCCCTAATCGCTCAATTGCATCGATAAGATTAAGTTGCTCCGATAAAGCAGAATGCTTAGCAGCAATAGCAAGCAGTTCCCCTCTCACTTGTATCTTGAGTTTTTCAACCTCTTTTAAT
This sequence comes from Acer saccharum, assembly GCA_030490815.1. Taxonomy (NCBI): domain Eukaryota; kingdom Viridiplantae; phylum Streptophyta; class Magnoliopsida; order Sapindales; family Sapindaceae; genus Acer; species Acer saccharum. The sequence goes on along the minus strand of CM059878.1, from coordinate 15,384,142 downwards.
TGACTAGCATGAAGGATCTGCATATACGTACAATTACCAAAGCAAACAAATATTAGTTTTTGACATTATAATAAAGAAACACCACACGATGTGGTTTGATGGTGAAAGATGCTCATTCAGCTTCACATCTTGATAAAGAAACACAGTTTAGAGACATGTAATAACTATCATGATATGTATGCAATAATTTGGACCGACCTCATCTTGTTCAAAGTTATAGTTGAGAAAGCGATCACCCCAAATATTTGAGTGAAAGTTGGCCGTGGGACGTACTACCTGTGAGACTTGGCCGGCCGATGACATGTTGATAGCAGCAGCTGTATACAAAATACTACAAGTTTTTAGATATAAGTATACAAGTTATGTGATAACCACCGGTATTTATAGGGTAGCCAACTGCCAACTACTTCTCAAAAAATTTAAACGGCAGCCAACTCGGTGAATTAAATTGAATTAAATATTCATGAAGTAAGTTGTCATTGATGATTCATCAATTTATATGAATAATTGAACTTAGTAGACTGAGCCGCCTCTTTATAATAAGGGGTCTAGATCTTATCCTCACCATAATCTATTACTATATGTTTTATATTACAAATCATGTTCTAGATTATTTATATTATTTTTATATATTTACATTATAAAAAGATAGAATTAATTCATATCAGTGATTTAGATAATTAGATGAAAATAAAATGAGGACAAGATAAGGTGATGAGGGGATCCAAATCGCACTCTATCTGGTCAAACCTTTAGAGGAGTCACATAAGTTTCGTCTATCCCTTATAAGACTCTATCTGGTCAAACCTCTAGAGAAGTCACATAAGTTTAGTCATGTGAGCTCTTTGAATAATTAACCTTAGTTTAAACAAATCCAATGACCACAAATTCACAAGTTTATTATATGTTAAAGTACGCTTTTAAAAAATATTTGATATTTATCCCGACAAGTTTAAGACTTCTCTAGAAGGTTTTTAAGTCTTTTTTTTTTTTTTTTCAGAAATCTTTAAAATATCAAAACAAAATTTAGACTTTGTTGTAATTATTGAGATAACAAATAAATAAAATAAAAGATTAGAGAGAGACATGATAGAGACGAGAGAGAAGCCAGATATAAGAAGAGAGATGAGAGAACATATAGCATTTTGTATTGAATTATCAGCGCTATGTTATAATAATATATATGTGGATTTACCACATGTGTTATACACACAAATATCACACAAATATCTCCCCATAATATCTCCCCAAATATCTCACATAATATCTCTCCCAAATATCTCCACCACTTGCCCACTTGATAGCTCTCCACTTGCTTCACCACCGCCCCTCTCCACTTGCATCAGCCGATGCTTTTTCCCTTTGGTAATGTTGAAGTCGGTGCTGCACATTCTAGAAGGTATCTAGAAGTTCAAGATAACTCTAGTATAATCTAACAAATGCAATTAGAGTTCTAGTCTTCTCTAGAATAATCAAGTTCTTGCTGACTGAAGCAATTATTATAATATTTTCTTGTTAGTTGTAACTTAGATTCTAGAAATTTCACTTAGTTAAAAAATGTTGTAATGACCGACTTATACAGCCTATAAATAGGCTTCAATGTCTGTAATTTGAATCACTCGAAAAACAAACCCACTTTGTAATACATAAAGCACAACTACTTCAATAAAAAGGAGATAAAAAGCTCCTAATTTTCTTAAACCATTTCTCAACTAAATCCTTCTTCTTTGTGTCCATTGTGCCTCAACTATCTTCGAATACTAACAGTGGTATCAGAGCCGTGTTCGATCATTGTCAAGCATTTGTTGTTGGGTGTTCCTTCGTAAGCTGTCATCATGGCCGAATCAAGTCACTCATCAGTTTCGATGTCGGTTCCAGTATTCAATGGCGACAACTACGATTTCTGGAGCATCAAGATGAAGACATTCTTTCAGTCTCAAGATCTTTGGGAGATAGTCAAAGATGGGTGCGGAACTTCAAAAGATGAAAAGAAAAAAGGCTCCAAGGCATTGTTCTTTCTTCAACAAGCTTTAGCGGATGAGATGTTTCCGAGGATCATGGGAGCAACCAGTGCCAAGGAAGCGTGGGACATCTTGAAGGAGGAGTTCCACGGTAGTGAGAAGGTACGCATCGTAAAACTACAAACTCTAAGAAGAGAGTTAGAAAATATTAAAATGAAGGATTCTGAGACTGCAAAAAATTATTATGCTAGAATAAAGGAGATAGTTAATCAAATGAGTGCCTATGGTGAAACTATTTCTGATAAAAAAGTTGTAGAAAAAATATTAGTTAGTGTCACTGGAAAATATGATCCAATAATAACGGCTATAGAAGAGTCGAAAGATATAACTAAACTTTCAGTGACAGAATTAATGGGCTCTCTAGAAGCTTATGAAAATAGGCTTAGTCAAAGAAACGAGGACTCTGTAGAGAGTGCCTTTCAGTCCAAACTGAATATTCAGTCTCAGAAATCCGAATTTGGGTGGAAAAAATCTAAAAGCAATTTTAAAGGAGAAAATTCTAGAAACTATGATAATCAAGATAAAAATACAAAATACCCACCTTGTGGTATTTGTAAGAAGAAAAGTCATCTAGAAAAAGATTGTTGGTTTCGTGGGAAACCACAATGTAGAAATTGTAAAAAATTCGGACACGTAGAAAAAGTGTGCCGTTTAAAACAAAATCATCAAGCTAATTTTTCTGAAAATAAAGATGAAGATGGAGTTCTCTTCTACGCTTGTCAAGCTGCAAGTGTAGAGAAAAATGATAAATGGTATATAGATAGCGGCTGCAGTAATCACATGACAGGTGATGCAAGCATCTTTTGTGATATTGATGCATCTAACAAGTCACAAGTGAGGCTTGGAAATGGTGCACTGGTGGAGGTAAAAGGAAAAGGTACTATTGCCGTCGAAACCAAGAAGGAAGAAGATTCATAAAAAATGTTCTCCTAGTACCCAATTTGCAACAAAACTTGCTCAGTGTAGGACAGATGATCCAGAACGGCTACTCTCTTCATTTCGAAGGAGATTCCTGCATAATCTACGACAACAATAATAAAAGCACGGTGATAGCTCGAGTGAAAATGGAGAACCAGAATTTTCCTATTCGATGGAGCTATGCTACAGAAGCAGCTATGAAGGCGCAACTAGATGATTCTTGGTTATGGCATCGGCGGTTCGGTCACTTCAACTTTCAGGGATTGAAGATACTCCATCAGAAAAAGATGATGAAGGATCTACCATTTATCAGAGATAAAGATGATGTGTGTGAAGGGTGTCTACTCGGGAAGCAACATCGCCAACCATTCCCCACAGGAAAAGCTCAAAGAGCCAAAAGGTTGCTAGAGGTGGTGCACACAGATGTTTGCGGTCCGATGAGAACTCCTACAAATGGCCAAAACAAGTACTTCATCCTCTTCATCGATGACTATACAAGAATGACTTGGGTCTATTTTCTTCGAGAAAGATCTCAAGTGTTTGGAATTTTCAAGAAGTTCAAGAACTATGTGGAAAAACAAAGTGGTCACCACATCAAAGTATTAAGAAGTGATCGAGGCAAAGAATACAACTCTAAAGAATTCGACAAGTTCTGCGAGGATGAAGGTGTAGAGCATCAACTAACTGTCGGCTATGCACCAGAACAAAACGGTGTTTCCGAAAGAAAGAATCGGACGGTAATGGAGATGGCAAGAGCAATGTTAAAAGAGAAGGGTCTTCCAAATACATTTTGGGCTGAAGCAGTTTACACAGCGGTATATTTACTTAACAGGTTTCCGACTAAGGCAGTTCAGAATAAAACTCCAGTTGAAGCATGGAGCGGAAGAAAGCCCTCAGCAAAGCATCTTCGAGTTTTCAGAAGCATATGCTATGTACACATTCCAAAAGAAAAAAGAAGCAAGCTGGATGACAAAACTGAGAAAGGAATATTTGTGGGATACGGCTCTCAGTCAAAAGGCTACCGCATCTACAATTTAAAATCTAATAAAATTATCATTAGCAGAGACGTGGAGTTTGATGAAAATGCAGCATGGAATTGGGATGAAAAGAAGATTGAGAAGAAAAAGATTCATCTGCAATCAGTAGTACCACGACAACTAGAAGAAGCGGCAGCTGAACCGGAAGAATTAGAAAGTCCAGCACAAACAACAACTACCCAGCTTGAAGTGTCCTCTCCAGAAACAACACCGGGAAAAGTAAGATCTTTAACAGAAATTTATGTGAGTTGCAATTTTGTAACTCTTGAACCAGAAAATTATGAAGCAGCATCCAAACAAGAAGTTTGGATCAAAGCTATGCAGGAAGAAATAAAGATGATCGAGAAGAATAAAACCTGGGAGTTGGTGGACTATCCAAATGACAAAGAAATCATTGGAGTCAAGTGGGTTTACAAGACAAAGCTCAACTCCGATGGTTCTATACAGAAACATAAAGCAAGGCTAGTCGCAAAAGGATACTCTCAACAATATGGAGTCGACTACAATGAAACATTTGCTCCTGTTGCTCGCCTGGATACGATTAGAGCTCTTGTTGCCCTTGCTGCACAAAAGAAATGGCAAATCCATCAACTAGATGTGAAGTCAGCATTCTTGAATGGGTATCTTGAAGAAGAGATATATGTAGAGCAACCTCAAGGGTTCGTGATTCCAGGAAAAGAAGACAAAGTTCTCAAATTAAAGAAAGCGTTGTACGGGTTAAAGCAAGCACCAAGAGCCTGGTACAGCAGAATTGATGAATACTTTACAAGTCATGAATTCAGGAGGAGCAAAAGTGAGCCAACACTATACATCAAAACCCAAGGTAACAATTACCTTATTGTTTCTTTATATGTAGATGATCTCATCTATACAGGAAACAATGAGAAGATGATGAAAGAATTTAAAGAAGATATGATGAAGACTTTCGAGATGACAGACTTGGGTTTGATGCACTACTTTCTTGGTATTGAGATAAACCAAGAAAAATCTGGAATCTTCATGTCTCAGAAGAAATACACGGAGAGTCTACTCAAGAAATTCAAGATGAGCGAATGCAAGCCAGTAGCAACTCCTCTCGTTACTAATGAAAATTCAGAAAGGAAGATGGGTCAAACAAGGCAGATGTATCAATTTACAGAAGTCTTATTGGAAGCTTGTTGTATTTGACTGCCACAAGACCAGATATTATGTATGCTACAAGTCTACTTTCAAGGTTTATGCAGAATCCGACTCAAGTTCACTACTGGGGCAGCAAAGCGGATACTCAGATACTTGCAAGGCACAAAACACTATGGCATTTGGTTCAAACCTACAGGACAAGTCTACATTGATTGGCTACACGGACAGTGATTGGGCAGGATCGATGGATGACATGAAGAGTACTTCAGGATATACATTCTCTTTGGGCTCAGGAATATTCTCATGGACATCCAAAAAACAAGACAGTGTAGCACAGTCATCAGCAGAAACAGAATACGTCGCAGCAGCTACTACAGCTAGTCAAGCTATATGGCTAAGACGAATATTCGAAGACATGGGAGAAAAATATAATCAAGCTACAAAGATCCTTTGCGATAGCAAATCCGCAATTGCAATGGCCAAAAATCCCATCTTCCATAGTCGAACAAAACACATTGCAATCAAGTATCATTTCCTGAGAGAAGCTGAAGCAAACAAAGAAATTGAACTCGAGTATTGCAGGACTGAAGAACAATTAGCTGACATTTTCACTAAGGCATTGCCGAAAGAAAGATTTGAACTACTTCGGAGTTTGATCGGCGTCAACAGAATGTGCATCAAGGAGGAGTGTTGAAGTCGGTGCTGCACATTCTAGAAGGTATCTAGAAGTTCAAGATAACTCTAGTATAATCTAACAAATGCAATTAGAGTTCTAGTCTTCTCTAGAATAATCAAGTTCTTGCTGACTGAAGCAATTATTATAATATTTTCTTGTTAGTTGTAACTTATATTCTAGAAATTTCACTTAGTTAAAAAATGTTGTAATGACCGACTTATACAGCCTATAAATAGGCTTCAATGTCTGTAATTTGAATCACTCGAAAAACAAACCCACTTTGTAATACATAAAGCACAACTACTTCAATAAAAAGGAGATAAAAAGCTCCTAATTTTCTTAAACCATTTCACAACTAAATCCTTCTTCTTTGTGTCCATTGTGCCTCAACTATCTTCGAATACTAACAGGTAAACTTCACCATTAAGTAAAGAGTTTGCCTATATATATGTTTTGGGTTTTTCCATTGAATGTTGTTGATCAGCTGAAAATGATCTCACCTAATATCAATACAAATCTAAGTTATCTCTCTCTCGTGTCTCTGATTTTTCTCTCATCTCACTTTATTTCTTTGTTATTTATTCTTAGTTTTACAACACGTTATCAGCACGATTATAGACTAGGCTAGGCAAGTGAACAGGAAGTGTTCTTGAGAGTTTTAGCTTTGGTTTAAATCGAGTCCAGAAATTTCGAAGTGCTCGAATCGCTCGAATCGTTGTTAGGATGATACCGTTGTGTTCATCTCGGAAATACGATTCCAACGCCACTGACCGCATCTAAAACGGAGCACTAACGACCTCTATAGCTTCGGTCAAAGTTCGGTCAACTCTGAAAATTTTTCCAGAATTTTTCTGCAATTTTCAAGGGAGAAGACGACACTGTAGCGCCACGTCATCGCCACGTCAGCACCATGTCAGTGCCACGCCAGTGCTATGTCAGCGACACGTCAGCGATGCGCCTCGTCAGCGCCACGTCACAAGACAGGGAATATTCCGTTAGTCTAACAGAATATTCCGTTAGTCAACTCAACCAAACTCAGTGAAATTTTCACCCGTTTTCAACTGACTCGGACCTATTTCCAGCTATTTCGACCGTTCCAGACGCAACTGTGCCATCAGTTTAAGCTAATTCTGCTTGTAAGTTCTGTTTTGACTTATTCAAGCTTTATTAACTCTGTTTTCAGGAGCGATGAAAGATCCAAATCTCTAGCACGATTGCGTATAGGTAAAAAGGATCCCATGATAGGTGATTTACTTATTTATTCTCTTTAATCCCAATATTCTGGATCTGTATATATTTTCGTATATCAGATGGCTGTGCCGTCCACGGAACATATATATATAGTTCTGGATTTATTTTTATGTACATAACAGGTAGGCTGAGCCTCCTGGAATTGTTTATTTTTATGCACATAAATAGGTAGGCTGAGCCTCCTTGAATTGTTTTTACAGAACATATATACCGTTCTGGAACTATTTATTTACGGTACATAACAGGTGAGCTTAGCCTCCTGGAATTGTTTTTACAGAACATATATACCGTTCTGGAACTGTTTATTTACGGAACATAACAGGTGAGCTCAGCCTCCTGGAATTGTTATTTACAGAACATATATACCGTTCTGGAACTGTTTATTTACTAAACATATGAGATTGGCTAGACCGACGAACCAGAACTTAAAGTTTCTAGAATTATGATATTTAAGTCGGTACGGTTTTGAAAACCGATGAAAACCTGGAGTTCTGGATCCAGTGTTATATTCATGAATGCCATACGGCACGGTATTGAAAATCGATGAGAACTTGGAGTTCTGGATCCAGTGTTATATTCATGAATGCCATACTTCATTATTTGGAACCTGGGATTTCAAATCAAATCAGAATCTGAAGTTTTCTGGATTTTATATATGAACTTATACAGTTCATGGTCGAACCGGAAGTTTGAAAAATTAATATGATCCATGATTTTATTTTATCTTATCTCATATATATAAAGTGATATGTTTACATATCATTCATTTGAGAAAAACGATTTACACATCCAACAGGATGTTGTAAGTATTGTAAATGGGATTTAAGATCCTAAACGTATAATGAAATTGGAATTAATATTTTATCCATTTCATACACATCCAACAGGATGATGTGAGTATCATAAAAGAGATTTAAGATCGTAACGTATAATGAAACTAAAAATAATATTTTATCCATTTGATTCACGTTTGATGCTCATGAAGAGCAATATTCAAAGAAGGATCTACGCATCCAACAGGATGTTATGAGTATCATAAAAATGATTTAAGATCCTATTATAATATATAATGAAATTGGAAATAATATTTTATCCATTTCATACACATCCAACAGGATGATGTGAGTATCATAAAATGATTTAAGATCCTAAAGTTTAATGAAATTGGAAATAATATTTTATCCATTTCATACATGCTTGATACTCATGAAGAGCAATATTCAGAAAAAGGATTTACACATCCAACAGGATGTTGTGAGTATTATAAACGAGGTTTAAGATCCTAACATATAATGAAATTGGAAATAATATTTTATCCACTTCATACACATCCAACAGGATGATGTGAGATTATTATCATTTCACATGAGATATAAAATGACATTACAAATAATGTCCATAAAATTCCTAGAAGGAAAAATATGTCTTACTGAGAGTGCAACGACTCATATAATTCTGCAGAGTCATAAATATTTTATGAGTTCGACTTTGCTGAGAGCAAATGTTATTGATGTATTAGGTCCAATGGATCCGATAGAAAGCTCTGGAAGAGCCATGATATTGTTATCAAACAATACTAAATTATGTATCAGGTCCAACGGATCTGATAGAAAGCTCTGGAAGAGCCACGATATTGTTATCAAACAATACTCAATTATGTATCAATGATACTTGATATTATTTAAAGAACAACATAAAGAAATATGTTTAGTTCAAAAGCATATAAGGTTAATACCATATCAGATCCAGCGGATCTGATTAAATGCTCTAGAAGAGCCACAATCTTATTACCAAATGGTATTAAATTGTGTATAACTTTATTAATGTCATATTAAAACTATGAATAAAAATGAGTGTTTAATATCTGTGCTTAATATCTGTGCATGATTCAGGCCAAAAACTCATTATAGAAAAGTTGTGTGATTTATCAGCTGGATTATATTGCTGATCAAAAAAGGGGATATATGTGGATATATTCATCCACCAAATAAACCATCTCATTATAAAGTTGGTTTTGAATCCCTATCATTCAAGAGGATATATGTGGACATATTCATCTACCAAAAGAACTCTTTCATTATTTTATGGTTCTAGTTGATGCATCTACGAGATGATCACATGTTTATGTATTATCAAACGTCTCCAGTTGAGATCGATGTTCAACATCCATTTTTCGCATATACACAAAATCAAAATGGATGAGCGGAATCAATTATCAAAATGTCTCCAGGTAATTATGAGAACTTTATTATTCATTTACCAATTTCTATATGGGACATTCTATATTACATGTTGATGCATTCATCTATGACTCACTACCTATCATTGGTATTTACCATTACAACTTGTAATTGGTAATTGAATTGCTCACATTTTAAAGATATTTGATTGTGTAATATATCGCCTTATTTCATCTCTGGCATGATCTAAGATAAGAATTATATATCATTATGAGATTAATTTTGATTTTAATTAATCTCTATTAGATCATTTAAACTTCTGAGAGTTTATATTTTTATACACAATCTATATATCATTATATTGATTAATTTCCAAATGGAAAGTTTCTCCAGAAAGAGTAAATGAAAAGCTACTCTTATACAAAATAGAGATATCAGTTCGGTTCTCTATATATAAATGTGTCTAATTTCAAATCTTTGTATCACTCAAATACGAAAGATAATTAATCATCAGATAATTATTGATCTGTTACTTGATATATTAAAGGTAACAAGATTTTATAAGTTGTCATCTCATTAACCCCGGCCGGGTGATTGTTCTTAAAGAATGATCATAGTAAATGACAACAAATAAATCATCTGATGCATATTATAAGCTTATGAACCTTTTTGAAAGGTATTGTTATCAGGATCCTAATGTAAACAAAACTCGAGTTATAAATAAATCCACTTTCTCTAAATCAACTCTGAAAGAGTCTGATATATCTAATGAGACACAAGTCTATGAAATGACTAAATCCATTGAAAATGGAAGAAATCTCAACAGAGATACAAGTATATTGAAATTGAGAAAATTTCTATATTAGTCTATGAAATGACTAAATCCATTGTAATGGAAGAAATCTCAACAGAGATTCAAGTATATTGAAATTAAGAAAATTTCTATAAATCATATGAGAGAAATGTGGAATCATAAAGAAACAATCATTGATGATGTATTTTTATACACAGTAGCGCTACTGAAATTATAAATGATAATTATGATATTCATAATATCAATGATTGTATACAAAAGGCATGATTGGCCTTAGTGAAAAGAAGCAATTCAAGAAGAATTGACTTCATATGTCAAACATAAAGTATTTAGACCAATAGTACTCCAGACACCTGGAGATGTCAAATTAGTTGGATACTAATGGGTCTTTATACGGAAACGTAATGAGAAAAACGAGATCGTGAGATATGGGGCACGACTCGTAATACAAGGTTTCTTACAGAAACTTGGTATTCACTATTGATGAATACGATTACGTTCCGAATTTTTGATAAAATTGGCTGCCTTTGAAAGGCTTGAAATGCGTCTTCAGACGTAATAATAATTTATCTATATGATTCACTCAATGCAGATATTTATAATCTCAGAAGGATTTAAAATGCTAGAAGCATGTAAATCGAGATCTCGTAATCTGTATTTGATGAACATACAAAAATCCTTATATGGATTAAAACAATCTGGATGGATGTGGTATAACCGTCTCAGTGAATATCTGATAAAATAAGGGTATAATAATTATATTATATACCCAAGTGTCTTCGCAAAGAAATCAGAATTCGAATTTACTATATTCACAACATATGTTGATGATATAAATTTAATTGGAGCTCCTGGGGAGCTCTTGAGAGCTCTTGAAAACTCTTGAATTTTTGGTAAATGAGTTTAAAAATGAAAGACATGGGAAAGGAAATATGGTCTCGATCTGAATGTCGAGCATATATCAAATGGAATGTTTGTCCATCAATCAGAATATGTTGAAAAGATTCTGAAAAAAAAATTCCATGTGGATATTACTCCATAAAGCAAGTCTTTGCTTATACTCCCTCCAATCATTTATGATGCTATTTCATTTCATGAAATAAACATCTGTATACCCCACTTTAGCAATCTAGAAGATTGTTTTAAAATGAATTTTTATCAGGGGGAGCGTCCCATCAGGGGGAGCATATCAAATGAATTATATTAATTATATTGGAGCATATGTGCATTGTACTCTTTTCCCTTTCAATCAGGTTTTTCGTCCCATTGGGTTTTCCTAATAAGGTTTTAATGAGACAATTCTCTAAGCACACCCAAAATCATTTGATCCACAAAATCATCATAAATATTACATTGATTCAATATACATCGTATATATGTTATTTTTGATCAAAATATCATTGTAAATATTACTTTGATCTTGCTAATCATCGTATATATATTACTTTGATCCAAAAGATCATTAATATTACTTTGATCCGACAGATCAATGGATATTATTGCTCAGGTTTTTATCCCACTGGGTTTTTCCTAGCAAAGTATAAATGTGAGAAATGTTTTGAAGAAAACATTAACTATTGTTATATTTGCATTGTACTCTTTTTCCCTTTGATCAGGTTTTATCCCACTGGGTTTTCCTGACAAGGTTTTTAACGAGACAATCAGGGGGAGCAAAGTTCAGAACGGACATATGTACACTATACTCTTTTTCCCTTCGATCAGGTTTTATCTATTGGGTTTTCCTGACAAGGTTTTTAACGAGATAGTTTTGAGAACGTCCAACATCATAAGATCCAGGAGATCATTGTATATATTTTACTTAGGTTTTATCCCATTGAGTTTTTCCTTAGAAAATTAATACATGTGATATAAATCCAAGGGGGAGTGTTATAATATATGTGGATTTACCACATGTGTTATACACACAAATATCACACAAATATCTCCCCATAATATCTCCCCAAATATCTCACATAATATCTCCCCAAATATCTCCACCACTTGCCCACTTGATAGCTCTCCACTTGCTTCACCACCGCCCCTCTCCACTTGCATCAGCTGATGCTTTTTCCCTTTGGTAAACTTCACCATTAAGTAAAGAGTTTGCCTATATATATGTTTTGGGTTTTTCCATTGAATGTTGTTGATCAGCTGAAAATGATCTCACCTAATATCAATACAAATCTAAGTTATCTCTCTCTCGTGTCTCTGATTTTTCTCTCATCTCACTTTATTTCTTCGTTATTTATTCTTAGTTTTACAACATGCTACATACAAATGAAAGGATACCTACATTTATAGACAACAATAGGCGGTGGCTTACAAGTGGTGATGACACTTGATGAAGCATGCAAGTGGAAGATATTTAGGAGATATTATGGGGAGATATTTATGTGATATTTGTGTGTATAACACATGTGGTAAAAGCCAGGAAGATATTTAGGAGATATTATGGGGAGATATTTGTGTGAATTACACATGTGGTAAAAGCTACATATATTATAACAACGCCCCCCCCCCCCCCCCCCCCCCCCCCCCCTCGATTTATACAACATGTATTAATTTTCTAGGGAAAAACCCAATGGGATAAAACCTAAGTAAAATATATACAATGATCCCATGGATCTTGTGATGTTGGACGTTTTCAAAACTATCTCGTTAAAAACTTTGTCAGGAAAACCTAATGGGACAAAACCTGATCAAAGGGAAAAAGAGTATACTGTGTACATATGTCCGTTCTGAACTTTGCTCCCCCTAATTGTCTTGTTAAAACCTTGTCAGGAAAACCCAGTGGGATAAAACCTGATCGAAGTGAAAAAGAGTACAATGCAAATATATTCATAGTTAATGTTTTCTTCAAAACATTTCTCACATTTATACTTTGCTAGTGAAAACCCAGTGGGATAAAAACATGAGCAAATATATTTATTAATCTGTTGAATCAAAGTAATATTTATGATGATTTTATGGATCAAGGTAACATATATACGATGATTAGCAAGATCAAAATAATATTTACAATGATCGTTTTGATCAAGACTACATATATACGATGATCAATTGGATTAATGTAATATTTATGATGATCTTCATGAATCAAAAGATTTTTGGGTGTGTTTAGAGAATTGTCTCATTAAAACCTTATTAGGAAAACCTAATGGGACAAAAACCTAATTAGAAAGAAAAAGAGTACAATGCACATATGCCCCCAATATAATTAATATACTTCATTTCATATGCTACCCCTGATGGGACACTCCCCTTGATAAAAGTTATTTTAAAGCAATCTTTTAGATTGCTAAACTGGAGTATACAGATGTTTATTTCATGAAATGAAATAACATAATAAATGATTGGATGGAGTATAAGCAAAGACTTGCTTTATGGAGTAATATCAATATGGAATCTTTTCATAATATTTTCAACATATTCTGATTGAGGGACAAACATTTCATTTGATCTATGCTCGACCTTCAGGTCGAGACAATATTTCCTTTCCCATGTCTTTCATTTTTAAACTCATTTACCAAAAATTCAAAAGTTTTCAAGAGCTCCTCAGGAGCTTCAATTAAAATCATATCATCAACATATGTTTTGAATATAGTAAATTCGGATTCTGATTTCTTTGCGAAGACACTTGGGTATATAATATATTTATTATACCCTTATTTTATTAGATATTCACTAAGACGGTTACACCATATCCGTCTAGATTGTTTTTAATCCATATAAGGATTTTTGTATATTCATCAAATACAGATTACGAGATCTCGATTTACATGCTTCCAGCATTTTAAATCTTTCTGGGATTATAAATATCTGCATTGAGTGAATTATATAGATTAATTATTACTACGTCTGAAGACACATTTCAAGTCTTTCAAAGGCAGCCAATTTTATCAAAAATTCGGAACGTAATCGTATTTATCACTAGTAAATACCAAGTTTCCGTAAGAAACCTTGTACTATGATTCGTGCCTCATGTCTCACGATCTCATTTTTCTCATTACGTGTTCCGTATAAAAACTCATTAATATCTAACTAGTTTGACATCTCCAGGTATCTAGAGTACTATTGATCTAAATACTTTATGTTTGGCATATGGAGTCAATTCTTCTTGACTTGCTTCTTTTAACTTAGGTCAATCATGCCTTTTGTATACAATCATTGATATTATGAATATCATAATTATCATTTATAATTATAATTCAGTAGCGCTACTGTGTATAAAAATACATCATCAATGATTATTTCTTTATGATTCCACATTTCTCTTATATGGTTTATAGAAATTTTCTCAATTTTAATATACTTGAATCTCTGTTGAGATTTCTTCCATTTCAATGGATTTAGTCACTATATGGATTTTATAGAAATTTTTTTAATTTCAATATAGTTGTATCTTTGTTGAGATTTCTTTTCATTTCAATGGATTTAGTCATTTTATAGACTCGTATAGAAATTTTCTCAGTTTTAATATACTTGTATCTCTGTTAAGATTTCTTCCATTTCAGTGAATTTAGTCATTTCATAGACTTGTGTCTCATTAGATATATCAGACTCTTACAGAGTTGATTTAGAGAAAATGGATATATTTATTACTCGAGTTTTGTTTACATTAGGACTCTGATAACAATACCTTTCAAAAAAGTTCATAAGCTTATGATATGCATCAGATGATTTATTTGTTGTCATTTAATCTGATCATTCTTTAAGAACAATTACCCGGCCGGGGTTTATGAGATGACAACTTATAAAATCTTGTTACCTTTAATATATCAAGTAACATATTAAAAATTATCTGATGATCAATTATCTTTCGTATTTGAGTGATACAAAGATTGAAATGAGACACATTTATATATAGAGAATCGAACTGGTATCTCTATTTTGTATAAGAGTAACTTTTCGTTTACTCTTTCTGGAGAAACTTTCCATTTGGAAATTAATCAATATAATAATATACAGATTGTGCGTAAAAATATAAACTCTCAGAAGTTTAAATGATCTAATAGAAGATTAATCAAAATCAACATTAATCTCATAGTGATATTGAATTCTTCTCTTATATCATGCTAGAGATGAAATAAGAAGATATGCTAATATCTTAAAAACGTGAGCAAGTCAATGACCAATTACAAGCTGTAATGGTAAATAATGATGAAAAGCAGTGATCATAGATGAATGTATCAACATGTAATAGAACGTCTCATATAGAAATTGGTAATTGAATCGAAATAATAAAGTTATCGTAATTACCTAGAAACGTTTGATAAGTGATTCCGCTGATCCATTCTGATTATAAGTACATACGAAAAACTGGATGTTGAACATCGATCTGAACTGGAGACGTTTGATAATACACAAACATATGACCATCACGTAGATGCATCAATCAGTACCATAAAATAATGGAAGGATTCATTTGGTAGATGAATATGTCCACATATACCCTCTTGAATGATGAGGATTCAAAACCAACTTTAGGATAAGATGGTTTATTTGGTGGATGAATATATCCATATACAACCCCTTTTTGATCATTGATATAATCCAAATGATAAATCACACAGCTTTTCTATAATGAGTTTCTGGCCTAAATCATGCACAGATATTCAACACTCTTTATTATTCATAGTTTTATTATGACATTAATAAAGTTATACACAATTTAATACCATCTGGTAATAAGACTATGGCTCTTTTAAAGCCTTTAATCAGATCCATCAGATCCGCTAGATTTGATATAGTACTAACTTTAAATGCCTTTGAACTAAGCATATTACTTTATGTTGTTCTTGAATAATATCAAGTATCATTGATACATAATTTAGTATTGTTTGATAACAATATCGTGGCTCTTCTAGAGCTTTCTATCAGATCTATTGGACCTAATACATTAATAACATTTACTTTCAGCAAAGTCGAATACATAAAATATTTCTAACTCCGCAGAATTATATGAGTCGTTGCACTCTCGGCAAGACATATATTTTTCCTTCTATAAATTTTATAGACATTATGTGTAATGCTATTTTATATCTCATGTGAAATGATAATAATTCCCCCTCCTTTTATTTATTTATTTATTTATTTTATTTTTTAAAAGAGAAATTACAAAACTGCCCCTAATTTTGTAAAATTAAGGAAAAGCCCCTCAAAAATTTTATTAATTATAAATCAGCCCCAAAACTCTTTAAAAATTGCAACTGGAAGTGGCCTAGAGCAAAAACGATCTCTGTGACCAATCTGGACCAGATCGTGGGTCATGACCAACAATCTCTAATCGTCGCTATAAAACGCACTGGACTGGTGTGAAAACTGACGAAGCCCCACCGACGAGGTGGCATTGATCCGAGGAGGCGATGGGTCTGGGTTGAAACCCACCAACCCAGAAGCGAACCTATATCAGGGTTTGGTGATACCAAAACAGATGATCTGATGATCCAACACCCATCACATTCACATGTTCATCAAGTTCATCTACTGTCAAGTAGACTACTGATCTCAAAATTCCTTTTTTTCAGCAACTCTAACTTTTGCTCTCCAGGAGTATCAAACACGAATGAAATGGATATAATATTACATCCAGTTTCATTATATGTTAGGATATTAAATCCTTTTATGTGATACTCACATCATCCTGTTGGATGCGTATGAAATTGATAAAATATTATTTCCAATTTCATTATACGTTAGGATCTTATATCTCTTTTATGATACTACAGCATCCTGTTGGATGTGAATGAAATGGATAAAATATTATTTCCAATTTCATTATATGTTAGGATCTTAAATCACTTTTACGATACTCACAACATCCTGTTGCATGTGTAAATCCTTTTTCTCAAATGAATGATATGTAAACATATCACTTTATAAATATGAGATAAAATAAAATCATGGATCATAATGATTTTTCAAATTTCCAGTTCGACCATAAACTGTAAGTTCATATATTAAATCTAGAAAACTTCAGATTTTGATTGGCTTTGAAACCCCAGGTTCCAAATAATGAAGTATGTCATTCATGAATATAACACTGGATCTAGAACTCTAGGTTCTCATCGGTTTTCAATACCGTACCGTTTGGCATTCATGAATATAACACTGGATCCAGAACTCCAGGTTTTCATCGGTTTTCAAAACTGTGCCGTATGGCATTCATGTATATAACATTGGATCCAGAAATCCAGGTTCTCATCGATTTTCAAAACCGTGCCGACTTAAATATCATAATTCTAGAAACTTTAAGTTCTGGTTCATCGGTCTAGCCAATCTCATATGTTACGTAAATAAACAGTTCCAGAACAGTATATATGTCCTATAAAAAACAATCCCAGGAGGCTGAGCTCACCTGCTATGTGCATAAAAATAAATACAAAACTATATATATGTTCCATTGACGACAAAGTCATCTTATATACGAAATATATATAGATCCAGAATATTGAGATTTAAAGAGAATAAATTCAGGACTATATATATATATATATGTTCTGTTGACGTCAAAGCCATCTTATATACGAAATATATATAGATCCAAAATATTGGGATGTAATTAAATCACCCATCAAGGATCCTTTTTATTTACATATAATCGTGTTAATAACGTGTTGTAATTATTGAGATAACAAATAAATAAAATAAAAGATTAGAGAGAGACATGAGAGGGACGAGAGAGAAGCTTGATATAAGAAGAAAGATGAGAGAACATATAGCATTTTGTATTTAATTATCAGCTCTACATACAAATGAAAGGATGCCTACATTTATAGATAACAATAGGCGGTGGCTTGCAAGTGGCGATGACACTTGATGAAACATGCAAGTGGGAGATATTTACGAGATATTCTGGGGAGATATTTATGTGATATTTATTGTGATATTTGTGTGTATAACATATGTGGTAAAAGCCACAGGAATATTGTCAGACTGAATAAACACTATTTACTATAAAACTATTGAGTTGTGATGTCTGAATAAGTAATGTTGTGTTGGAAATTTTATTTAAAATTTCAAAATATAATAATTATATTTTATTAGATTTTAAAAGTTGTAAACCATTGTTACTAAATGATTGTTTTATATGAGTAATTATGTGACTGTTATAACAGTTTTATTACAATAAATAATTTACCATTATTTAAATTAATGGTATTGTTAATTATGATTTTAACGTGCAATTATCCGATTTCGAATTATAAATAGAATACTCTAAATCATTTATAGAAAAACTTTGAGAACTTTTGAATCCCCTCAAAAGCTTATCTACAATAGAAAAATCTGACAAAAGGCGTGAACTTTGAGAACTTTTGAATCCCACAAAAAGCATATCTACAATAGAAAAATCTGACATAGGGCGTCTGATTTCTTCTCTCACTGCCGATGAAGAAATATTTAAAAATAGATTTAAATATCTTTTTTTTTTTTTTTTATAAAGTTATTGGTGATCAGAATCATTAGGTCTACCAAGACATCCCAACTAAGCTGGAACCTCCTTATAATGAATTATATTGTGATTGTTGTAAAATAAAAGAAGAATTGATAGATGAAGAACAATTAATTAATAATTGAGAGAGAGATATGAGAGAAAAATGTAAACAAGAGAGGCGAGAGAGAGCAGTGTATTACATGTATTGATATTGGATAATTTTTTCTAACCAAAAATTACATGAGATACAAACATATATATAGGCAAATCATGTTGAACAAATGGGTGGCATCAGGTGAGAGAGAGACGGTGGAGTGGAGGTAAGGGAAGATATTTTGTGGTGATATTTTGCATGTGTAAGAGAAGATATTTTGTGGTGATATTTGTGGTGATATTTTGCTTGTTATCACATGTGGTAAAAACCACATATTATAACACTCCCCCTTGGATTTATACCACATGTATTAATCTTTTAGGGAAAAACTCAATGGGATAAAACTTAAGTAAAATATATACAATGATCTCCTGGATCTTGTGATGTTGAACGATCTCAAAACTATCTCGTTAAAAACCTTGTCAGGAAAACCCAATAGGATAAAACCTGATCGAAAGGAAAAAGAGTATAGTGTACATATGTCCGTTCTGAACTTTGCTCCCCTTGATTGTCTCGTTAAAAACCTTGTCAGGAAAACCCAGTGGGACAAAACCTGATCAAAGGGAAAAAGTGTACAATGCAAATATAACAATAGTTAATGTTTTCTTCAAAACATTTCTCACATTTATACTTTGCTAGGGAAAAACCCAGTGGGATAAAAACATGAGCAAAGATATCTATTGATCTGTCGGATCAAAGTAATATTTATAATGATCTTTTGGAGCAAGGTAATATATATACGATGATTAGCAAGATCAAAGTAATATTTACAATGATATTTTTGATCAAAATAACATATATACGATGATATATTGAATCAATGTAATATTTATGATGATTTTGTGGATCAAATGATTTTTGGGTGTGCTTAGAAAATTGCCTCATTAAAAACCTTATCAGGAAAACCCAATGGGACGAAAAACCTGATTGAAAGGGAAAAGAGTACAATGCACATATGCCCCAATATAATTAATATAATTCATTTGATATTCTCCCCTTGATAAGACGCTCCCCCTGATAAAAGTTATTTTAAAACAATCTTCTAGATTGTTAAACTGGGGTATACAGATTTTTCTTTCATGAAATGAAATAACATCATAAATGATGGGATAGAGTATAAGCAAAGACTTGCTTTATGGAGTAATATACATATGGAATCTTTTCAGAATCTTTTCAACATATTCTGATTGATGGATAAACATTCCATTTGATCCATGCTCGACCTTCAGGTTGAGACAATATTTCCTTTCCCATGTCTTTCATTTTTAAACTCATTTTCCAAAAATTCAAGAGTTTTCAAGGGCTCTCTAGGAGCTCTAATTAAATTCATATCATCAACATATGTTGTGAATATAGTAAATTCAGATTCTGATTTCTTTATGAAGACACATGGGTATATAATATAATTATTATATCCTTATTTTATCAGATATTCAATGAGACGGTTATACCACATCCGTCCAGATTATTTTAATCCATATAAGGATTTTGTATGTTCATCAAATACAGATTACGAGATCTCGATTTACATGCTTCTAGCATTTTAAATCCTTCTAGGATTATAAATATCTGCATTGAGTGAATCATATAGATAAATTATTATCACGTCTGAAGACGCATTTCAAGCCTTTCAAAGGCAGCCAATTTTATCAAAAAATCGGAACGTAATCGTATTCATCAATAGTGAATATCAAGTTTCTGTAAGAAACCTTGTATTACGAGTCGTGTCCCATATCTCACGATCTCGTTTTTCTCATTACGTTTCCGTATAAAGACCCATTAGTATCCAATTAATTTGATATCTCCAGGTGTCTGGAGTACTATTGGTCTAAATACTTTATGTTTGGCATATGAAGTCAATTATTCTTGAATTGCTTATTTTCACTTAGGCCAATCATGCCTTTTGTATACAATCATTGATATTATGAATATCATATTTATCATTTATAATTTCAGTAGCGCTACTGTGTATAAAAATACATCATCAATGATTGTTTCTTTATGATTCCACATTTCTCTCATATGATTTATAGAAATTTTCTCAATTTCAATATACTTGTATCTCTGTTGAGATTTCTTCCATTTTCAATGGATTTAGTCATTTCATAGACTTGTGTCTCATTAGATATATCAGACTCTTTTAAAGTTGATTTAGAGAAAGTGGATTTATTTATAACTTGAGTTTTGCTTACATTAGGATCCTGATAACAATACCTTTCAAAAAGGTTCATAAGCTTATGATATGCATCAGATGATTTATTTATTGTCTTTTACTCTGATTATTTTTTAAGAGCAATCACCCGGCCGGGGTTTATGAGATGACAACTTATAAAATCTTGTTACCTTTAATATATCAAGTAACAAATTGATAATTATCTAATGATCAATTATCTTTCGTATTTGAGTGATACAAAGATTGAAATGAGACACATTTATATATAGAGAACAGAATTGGTATCTCTATTTTATATAAGAGTAACTTTTCATTTACTCTTTCTGGAGAAACTTTCCATCTGGAAATTGATCAATATAATGATATATAGATTGTGTGTAAAAATATAAACTTTCAGAAGTTTAAATAATCTAATAGAGATTAATCAAAATCAAAATTAATCTCATAACGATATAGAATTCTTATCTTAGATCATGTCAGAGATGAAATAAGGAGATATATTACGTAATCAAATATCTTAAAAATGTGAGCAATCCAATGACCAATTACAAGTTGTAATGGTAAATACCGATGATAGGTAGTGAGTCATAGATGAATGCATCAACTTGTAATATAGAATATTCCATATAAAAATCGGTAATTGTATTGAAATAATAAAGTTCTCGTAATTACCTGGAAACATTTGATAAGTGATTCCGCTGATCCATTCTGATTATAAGTACATGCGAAAACTGGATATTGAACGTCGATCTCAACTGGAGACGTTTGATAATACACAAACATGTGACCATCATGTAGATGCATCAACTAGAACCATAAAATAATAAAAAGGGTTCTTTTGGTGGATGAATATGTCCACATACATCCCATTGAATGATAGGGATTCAAAACCAACTTTAGAATGAGATGGTTTATTTGGTGGATGAATATATCCACATATATCCCCTTTTCTGATCAGCGATATAATCCAAATGATAAATCACACAACTTTTCTATAATGAGTTTCTGGCCTGAATTATACACAGATATTCAACACTCCTATGACATTAATAAAGTTATATGTCTTTGATCTAAACATATTTCTTTATATTTTGATTGAATGATATAAAGTATCATTGATACACAATTTAATACTGTCTGGTAATAAGATTGTAGCTCGTCTAGAGCATTTAATCAGATCCGCTGGATCTGATATGGTATTAACTTTATATACTTTTGAACTAAACATATTTCTTTATGTTGTTCTTTAAATAATATCAAGTATCATTGATACCTAATTTAGTATTGTTTGATAACAATATCGTGGCTCTTCCAGAGCTTTCTATCAGATCCGTTGGATCTGATTCATAATTTAGTATTGTTTGATAACAATATCATGGCTCTTTCAGAGCTTTCTATCAGATCCGTTGGACCTAATACATCAATAACATTTGCTCTCAGCAAAGTCGAATTTATAAAATATTTCTGACTCCATAGAATTATATGAGTCGTTGCACTCTCAGCAAGACATATATTTTTCCTTCTAGGAATTTTATGGACATTATTTATAATATCATTTTATATCTCATCTGGAATGATAATAAAGACCCCTCAAAATTTTTATTAATTATAAATCAACCCAAAACTCTTTGAAAATTGCAAACTGGACCAATAAGTTTTGGTAATTATAAATTGATCCAAAATTTTGTCAAAATTACAAAATTGCCCCAAAATAATTGCAAAACAGTCCATCAAGATTATCGAATTCTCCAAAAGTGGCCCAAAAGAAAAACGAGCTTTGTGACTGATCTGGACCAGATCATGGGTCATGATCGATGATCTCTAATCGTCGCCGTAAAACGCACTGGGTTGGTGTGAAAACAGACGAAGCCCACCAACAAGGTGGCGTTGACCCGAGGAGGCGATGGGTCTGGGTTGAAACCCACCAAACCCAGAAGCAAACCCATATAGGGGTTTGGTGATACCAAAATAGATGATCTGATGATCCAACACTCATCACATTCACGTGTTTATCAAGTTCATCTACTGTCAAGTAGACTACTGATCTCAGAATTCCCCTTTTTCAGCAACTCTAAATTTTGCTCTCTAGGAGCATCAAACATGAATGAAATGGATAAAATATTACATCCAGTTTCATTATACGTTAGGATCTTAAATCCTTTTATGTGATACTCACATCATCCTGTTGGATGTGTATGAAATGGATAAAATATTATTTCCAATTTCATTATATGTTAGGATCTTAAATCTCATTTCATTATATGTTAGGATCTTAAATCTCTTTTATGATACTCTCAACATCCTGTTGGATGTGTATGAAATGGATAAAATATTATTTCCAATTTCGTTATACGTTAGGATCTTAAATCTCTTTTATGATACTCTCAACATCCTGTTGGATGTGTATGAAATGGATAAAATATTATTTCCAATTTCATTAGGATCTTAAATCATTTTTATGATACTCACAACATCCTGTTGGATGTGTAAATGCTTTTTCTCAAATGAATGATATGTAAATATATCACTTTATATATATGAGATAAAATAAAATCATGGATCATAATGATTTTTCGAACTTCCAGTTCGACCATGAACTGTAAGTTCATATATAATTATAATCTAGAAAACTTCAAATTATGAGTGGATTTGAAACCCCAGGTTCCAAATAATGAAGTATGGCATTCATGAATATAACACTGGATCCAAAACTCCAGGTTCTCATCGGTTTTTAATACCGTGCCGTATGGCATTCATGAATATAATACTGGATCTAAAACTCCAGGTTTTCATCGGTTTACAAAACCGTGCCGACTTAAATATCATAATTCCAGAAACTTTAAGTTCTGGTTCGTCGATCTAGCCAATCTCATATGTTTCGTAAATAAACAATTCCAGAACGGTATATATGTTCTGTAAATAAACAATTCCAGGAGGCTAAGCTCACCTGTTATGTACCGTAAATAAACAATTCCAGAACGGTATATATGTTCTGTAAATAAACAATTCCAGGAGGCTGAGCTCACCTGTTATGTACCGTAAATAAACAGTTCCAGAACGGTATATATGTCTTGTAAAAACAATTCCAGGAGGCTGAGCTCACCTGTTATGTGCGTAAATAAATAGATGATCCATTGTCGGCATAAGCCAGTTTATACGGAATATATACAGATTCAGAATATTGAGATTTTAGAGAGAATAAATTCAGAACTATATATATATGTTCCGTTGTCGGCAAAAGCCAGTTTATACGGAATATATACAGATTCAGAATATTGAGATTTTAGAGAGAATAAATTAAGAACTATATATATATGTTCCGTTGTCGGTAAAAGCCAGTTTATACGGAATATATACAGATTCAGAATATTGAGATTTTAGAGAGAATAAATTCAAAACTATATATATATATGTTCCGTTGTCGGCAAAAGCCAGTTTATACGGAATATATACAGATTCAAAATATTGAGATGTAATCTAATCACCCATCAGGGATCATTTTTATTTACATACGATCGTGCTGATAACGTGTTGTAAAATAAAAGAAGAATTGATAGATGAAGAACAATTAATTAATAATTGAGAGAGAGATATGAGAGAAAAATGTAAACAAGAGAGGCGAGAGAGAGCAGTGTATTACGTGTATTGATATTGGATAATTTTTTCTAACCAAAAATTACATGAGATACAAACATATATATAGGCAAATCATGTTGAACAAATGGGTGGCATCAGGTGAGAGAGAGACGGTGGAGTGGAGGTAAGGGAAGATATTTTGCATGTGTAAGAGAAGATATTTGTGGTGATATTTTGCATGTGTAAGAGAAGATATTTTGTGGTGATATTTGTGGTGATATTTTGCTTGTTATCACATGTGGTAAAAACCACATATTATAACAGTGATATTTTAAATACTTTATGATGAATTATATTTATTTTTTGTTTACGTGAACCTTTTTTTTTTTTAAATAAAGTTTATATATATATAATTAATTAATTAATTAAAACAATATATAAATGTTACATACTTTTTTATTTGATATTCAAATGAAAAAGCCATCAACAATTGATAGATTTTACAAAAAAAATAAAAATAATAAAAAAATAAAAACCTCAAAGCCGGTTCATCTTCGTCAACATCTAATATTAATATTCCAACTTTTGAAAACCAATCCACGGAATCTCCAACAAAGGATATTAACCAAGATATATAATAAATCTTTGATGCGTGACCCATGGTTACGTTTGGTTTTTTAATAACTTAGTTTTTAAATATTAGGAGGAATTGCACAAACATTCCCCGAGGTTTGATAAAATTACACGAATATGGCAGTTTTGACCATATTCGCACAAACTTCCCTCAACATTTGAAAATTGTTGCATAAACATCCCCTACCGTTAGATGGATCCGTTAGTCGATGGTCAAACGTCCAAAAAGTCCAAAATACCCTATATTTTTATTTTAACCAAAATTCAAAATTCAAAAATAAGATAAAAAAAATATAAAAAATCGTTTAGAGAATATGAACGTATCTTAAATCAAAAAGTTGAAAAAAAATTCATCTTCAAAAAAAAAAAAAACGTTTGTGCAATTCCCCCTTTATTTTAAATAAATTTAAAATTTAAAATTTATTTATTATTAAATTGTTTAAAAAAACTTTTTTTTTATTTGTAAAGATGATTTTTTTTTTCTATGTTTCAAATTAAAGATGCATTCATGTTATCTAATTATATATATATATATATATATATATATATATATATCTTATTTTTAAAAATTTTAGTTTATTTAATATAAAAATAAAGGATATTTTAGACTTTTTACACTTTTGACCATTGACTAACGGATCCATCTAACAGCAGGGGATGTTTGTACAACAATTTTCAAATGTTGAGGGAAGTTTGTGTGTATATGGCTAAAACTGCCATATATGTGTAATTTCATCAAACCCCGAGGAATATTTGTGCAATTCCCCCTAAATATTAATATATTTGTCTTGTGTTAACTTGAATATCCAAAATTCTTGCTTCACCCTAGTGGTTTCACCACACCAAATTGATCTTGAGAAATTGGACGTAAGTGAGAGAGTGCCTTGGTGAGAGTCATTTTTTATTTTTTTTTTGTATTACATGGCATTTTAGTAATTGTTTTAGATTACGACAAGGATATAAAGGTCTTTTTGGTGGTTAAATGCATGTGCTCATCCGTAAAATTAATGAATTTTACTAACAACCAAGTGAGTTAATGTCATTTTTCTTTTCAAAACGTTGTTTCCTTGTGTCACACCCCAAATCTCAGGTAGCTTTTGCGTGATTTCCTCTTCTTCTTTTTATTTGTTGATGAGGGGAATTAAACAAGGGTTAGTTGAGATATGTGGTTATCTCCCGACTATTCCTGCAACCATTTTCTTTTAATTATTACACTTTAGGTTTTGGGTAAGGGGAACATAACTCAAACCCACAGCCTCAGTAATGTAAGTCACGTTTGATGCACAAGATTTAATTGGACCATTTTATGGAATTTGATAAGATTGTGAATTTGTGATTAGATGGTATTAGATGAGAGTATGAGACTCGGATTGACAAAATTAATACCAATATTATGTGGGTTCAAAAATTAAATAGCACCTTTTTAAGGTGTAATTTTAAGAGTATCACTGTTTTAATAACTTAAGTTTAAATAGCATCTAATGTGTAGATTTGACAAAAATACCTTTAGAACACAGTCATAAAAATAAGTCTCATGTTTTTTTTTGTGTTTTCAAGACTTATTTTGGTGTTTCCAAGACTTGTTTTCTAATTTTCAAGATTTTCCAGGTAATTTTTGAGACTTGTCAGGTAGTTTCCGAGACTTATAGGTAGTTTTTGTAGTTTCTAAGACTTTTTGCAATTTTTGAGACTTTCTAAGCAAAAATAAAATTTTCCAAATTATTTTTTCATCTACTTCCTTGAAACCTCCATCAAAGGTCGAATCGACCTCCATCAATGGAGGTTTTAAAAAAAAAAAAAAAAAAAAAAAAAAACCTAGAGGTTGAAGAAAGAGAATAGTTAAAGTAAAAAGGAATATATAAAAAAAATAATTAAAAAAAACTAATCAAGGGCCTTTTTAGAAATCACTTAATTTAGTGCAATTTAAACTTAGATTATTAAACCAGTGACACTCTTAGAATTCAAACAAAAAAAAAAAGTGATATTTCTCACCATTTCCACATATTATATTGGGTGAACTATTAGGCTATATTAAATTAATATTGTACATTGTTTGATGCATCATGAATTGAACTAAATATATTAATATTTGAAATTTGAAAGTGAATAACAAATGAATGAAATAATTGGTTTCTTTAATTTTCAGTTTTTATACAAAGATTCACAATCAAATTTCATCCATTAAAGTTTTCCAATAAAGATTTAGCTTCAGTTTAATTAGTAAAAATTCTAGAATTAATTCAATATGTGAGGGAACAATAGTTGTGATTCGCTAGCTATACTAGCTGTTGATTTGTACATTTGCGAGCATTAAAATTTGGAGATAATTTGATTAAGTGGAAATTATCAAAAATGACCACATATATTATGGGAAATTTGTTTTTAACCACAAACGTAATTTTAATTGTTTATAACCACTTTTTTGAGAAATTATTGAAAAACCTCCCCAAAACACTCTCTCTCCTTTTTTTTTTCTCTCTTTCTCCTTCTCTCTCCTCTGCTCTCTCTCTCCCGATCGTCTCTCTCTTTTCTCCTCTCGGTGCCGGTGCCGTCGCCATCACCGGACGTCGTCGTCCACTGCCGGAAGTCGTCGCTGAGCTCGCACGATCTCCACGAACCAGTGACCAATGACCCTTCACGACAGCTTCACGAACCAGCGACCGGTGATGGGCGACGACCAGTCGACGACGTCCGGCGGCTCGATTCTTCGCGATCGCCGGCGATTAGATCTGCAAAACAAAAGAGAAACAAAAAACCTAAACCTAATTTGAATTTGGGGAAGAAGAAGAGGAAGAAGAAAGAGGAAAAAAAAAAAAAAAAACTTATCCTAATTTCAATTTAGTCCAGATTTCAAGTTTGGATATTTCCATTTTAGGCATGATTTCAAGTTTAGATATTTCAATTTAGTCGTGACTTCAAGTTTGCTTCAAGGTTTAAAAAACACTATTTTCAGGGGTACTCTGGTAATTTATGGTACTACACTGAATTTTTTTTAAAAAAGTGGTTATTAACAATTAAAGTTTCAAAAGTGGTTATTAACAAAAGTTTAATGTTTCACATGGTTACTTTTGAATTTCTCTCTTTGATTAATCATAATTTTGCAACAATTTTTTTCCATTTATTTAATATTTTTCTCATTTATTTAATGTTTTTTTTTTATTATTCTTTTTACTTCTATTTTTTCTCATTTAATCTTTTAAAAGTCTTTTCAATTTTTATTAATTTTTGCATGTAAAATGACCATTCTACCCCTAACAAATAACGATCAACACGGTTAAGGTAATTATGTGTAATTAACTTTAAACTACTTTTTTTGTGTATTTATACTAAACGTCGAGGAATATTATTGCAATTTTCCCTAACCCAAAACAAAAGCAAGTTATAGTACTTAAGAGATTTTCAATTTGGTTCCCAAGTTTCTAAAAGTGCACGTCACTTTTTTATTTAAATTTGGTATATTAGTTACTTCAGTCATCAACTTTAAGAAAGCATCAAATTATGGCCGCCAACCGTCACTAATAAGGATTTTTTTATGGGTAGTGTTAACATGTGTCTTTAAGACACACGTTAAAACCATAATAATTACTATAAAAGGAAATAAGACAATACATTTAATCATTGTATTTATTGAACTTCCTTTTATAGTAAATATTATGTTCTTAACTTGTGCCCTAAGAACATAGGTTAACCCTAACTTTTTTTTTTTTTTAATTTTAATCAACCTAGGTAAAATTTTAAATCTAATCATTTTTAAAGGGCAAAAAAGTACTACAAGCTCCTAAAATTAATACAATAGTAAAATAGTCATTCTTCTGTTTTTTTTTTTAAGGTTTGACGTTAAAAATCAGTCAGAGAGACTAATTTGATGTGTTTAGAAAAATATAAAGACCATAGATACTAAAAAAGCAAAGACAACTAATAATTTGATATTTTGAGTAAACAATGGGACTAAATTAATAATCACTCTTATAATTATAACTTACTTAATACGAATTTTTATTTTATTTTATTGTATTATATTTAATTATTTATGTAAATAAAACTATTTTAAAATATATTTGAAATTCTTAAAAATTATATATGGGGTGTATTCATTAATGAGATACACCTACCGTTATCGAGGGGTTTAAAAATCCCTACTCGGTCGGTAATGCTCTGGAGGGCCAACACCAACTCATAAGCTCATAACTTCAAGCCCAAACCAATGATGGACTGACTTGCCAATAGATCCAAAGAAAAAGCTACATGATTATTCTTGGATTCTTGGTAGTCCCATGTTATTACAACCCCACAAATATTATCTTGGCACCCATTTTATTGAAAAAATTGGTTCAACAATTATATGCCTCATTATTGTCAAGAATTCAATTCTTGATTTTCTACTGAACTGATCTTTGTACGGACATATGAGACTGTCATTATTTTTAAATGCATCAACACAATAAAGGGATCTTAGAGTATCTCCAAGGGGTCTGAGAAATCAAGTTCCTTAGCTTAATTAAGGGAGGAGCTGAAAAAATACAGCTCCATGGGATCCCTTAAAGGCCCCCTTAATTGGGCTCTGGTGGAGCTTACTTCCTTAAATAAGGGGTGGCTTCAGTCTCCCTTAATTAAGGGGTGAACTTCGGCCTTTCTTAAGTTATAAAGGAGTCATTTAAGAGAGTATTATTAGAATCGAAACCTCCTACAACAACATTCACCTTTAAATAAGGGGTTTCCGAGGGATATCTTGGAGATGCTCTTACTCTTGTCAAATGTAGTTTTATATGTACGTGTGGTTTACCTAACCATACAGTAATTTAATTAAACAAACTTGTAAGTATTAAACCCATGATGTGCTTTATTAGTTACCGCAACCTTACGATATCATAAATTTAGCGTTCACCTATATAAACAGAAAGGAAAATCGAGTATGGAGAGGGGAAAGCCCACGGAACACATACCGATCAACACACGCTATAAAAAGGATAATGAGGTAGACATGCGTGCGGAATTCGGATGAGTAGTACTAGTTCTGAAATTGTCAAAACAAGACATAGACGGTAGACCCACAATTTTCATAGTCCTTTCACCATCAAATTCCAATAAAACACAAACACAACACAAGGTGAAGGAAGGTCCAGACAAGACCCTTATCTCCAAGTATCGATTCTTTTTCTATGTGTAGGCCAAACCACAACCCACAGCCCCTCTCTCCAGGAAAGGATTTCCAGTCAAAGACAGCTACAGAGCTTGTCTTTTTCTTTGCTTATGTCCCCAGCATTACTCCCAACACACGTGTGTGCTTGCTCTATCTTTACTCCTTAACTAACTGCCATTTGCCAACCATGCACCTGTTTCTTCACCTTTTGCATATTCATCATATTCATATTGATTTGATGTTTCCAAATCTTGAGGTTGTATTCATGTTGTGGTTGTAAATCAGCTTATGAAATTTTAGTCATCGATCTGTTCAATCACCTTTTGCCAGGTGACCTAGCCAAAACAACATCAAAATTTGTTATAGGCTA
Source organism: Acer saccharum (assembly GCA_030490815.1). Classification (NCBI taxonomy): domain Eukaryota; kingdom Viridiplantae; phylum Streptophyta; class Magnoliopsida; order Sapindales; family Sapindaceae; genus Acer; species Acer saccharum. Next base: position 15,353,646 of record CM059878.1, on the reverse strand, counting down.
ATTGGCGCTTGACCCCCTGAATTGGACGCGAATTTGTAATGTACCCCTTGAATATTTTTTTTAGGCGTTAAACCCCATGAACTCTCATTTTCTTTACACCAGCTTATTTTATTACCCCCTGAGGAGGGGGCATCTACATAAGGGTGGTGCCAAGAAAATGAGAGTTCATAGGGTTTAACGTTTAAAAAAACCATTCAAATGGCACATTGCAAATTCGCGTACAATTTAGGGGGGTCTAGTGCAGAAAAGTCTTTATTATATATACATAGCAACTTTGTTAAACTGCCTAAATATTAACTTGATACGGTATCAGAACTAGTTCTACTAGAAGGGTTTCAATTAAAACCTCCCGCATGTTGAACCTATTTATTGGTTAAAACAGATAGAGAACAGTAGAATTGATTTTTTTTCTTTTGATTGGTGAGGAGAAATGCAAGTGTAGCCAAGGTAATAGTAGTGCAGCAGAATAATGAAAGGTGAGGGAGAAGCTGATGAGGAGAGGAGAGGAGGGGAGTGAGTGTCTCCAACTTGATGGGGTAGAGGTGGTGGACTGGTGGTGGTTAAGGCCACATGTTCCACATAAATGTTTGAGACAAAGGTGAGAAGGGTCTGTTTATAAAGACTTTCCTTTTTGTTAGTACAGTTTTTAATGTCCCCTTTGGGTTGCTCTCATTTTCCCCTTGCTATGTCCATGGTTCATGGATCTCTTCAACCCCACCCCTACCCTAACCCTTCCTTCGTGGCCGCTTCTCTGCCTTTGCCTGCATCTCGCCCTACTCATTTCCGTGCCACACCTTAATACACATCCACTGACGAGTAATAAGTGGTTTCTTTTAATGAATCAAGCAAATCAGTGTGATTGTAAAGGACGCTTACATTGAATCTGTATTTGAAAAAGTTTGTTCTGCATGCACTTGAAAGGGTATTTGGTATTGGTACATGTAACAAGTGATATATATTATAGCAAGGGAATGTTTCTTGGATTTTATCCTGACCGTTAGATTTCTTGATCATATCATGATCAAACTTCAACTAGTAGTTTGTTCCTGTGATGAAGACCAGAGGTTGGCAGAGAAGGTTCCTGTTGGTGACATAATAAGCACATCACCTCAACATGATTCAATGACCTCTTTTAATATCCATTAATTGTTGCTTGCTTGCTTGCTTTCCACACTCATGGCACAGCCTGGTACCAACATGATTTATTGATTGAGTTCCATGGATGCATGCAATTTTCTCAACTGTTTTGATCTATTAACAATTCTCATTTCATTAATTTATACAACAAACCCATTAGACCCAGAAGCTTAAGCTTCCAGATAAGGGCGCTTTCAAGTAAAATGCCCAAACAATGATATAAAACAGTACACTAAAACACCCTTTCACATGTCAGACAAATAGACAATGATATATAACACTCTAACACATCCTTTCACGTGTCAGACAGACAGGCTTTATAGTACTCGATCATTATAGGAGTCATTAACTACTTAAAAGTGCTTTTTCACAAATTTCTTTTACTTTGTGCGTGTATAATTAATTAAACAAGCATATATGCATACCAATTCTCATGTATCACAGCTAGTTTATCTATTTTCTATTGATATATATATATATATATATATATATATATATATATATGTGTGTGTGTGTGTTTTTTGTTTGTGCAAACAAATTGCTAGAAAAGGATAGTGTTTGAAAGTGATAGTGAAAGACAGTTCCATAGCACATATCGACTTTTAGCTATCTAAATTTAATGGACAACCCGCTTTGTCTCTCCTTCTTCCCACAAACGCCTTTAATTAAGATGTCAAAATCTCATCTCTATCAGCCAGGTATTTTTTTGAAATTTTTCGCCATTGGTAGGATTAAAGCTGTCGACCTAGGAGTCATTTGTCTAAACCTTAAGCTCGTCCATCTACCAGATGAGCTACGCCCCTATTGGCTGATCTCTATCAGCTATTAATCTTTCTTTCCACTGTATGTCGGTCAATTTGTATGTTTTAGGGATCACACAAGTACTTTTCAAGGATCACAGTGGACTTGTAAGTACTTTTTAAACTGATAAGCACTTGCTATGACTTATGATGCTTCAATGTGGACTGGTTTCAATTTCATCAATATGCAAACTTTAGCGGAGATAAAAAAAGTATCTAATAGTTCTAATTAGAATACAAATCCATCATACACTGACTGTTAAGGGAAAAAAAAAACACAAAATAATAACACAAGAAGTTTTACAAATGATGATCAAATTGAGATTCCTAGCAAAGATTAATAGAAGAGTCACCGTTGGATCCATCTATGTATCGATGTCATTTACTAGTTTCGATTCTAAATGGCTCCCAGAATGGAGTTTTTTGGCTGAAAAACCTCCCTACCACCTTTGAATTCAACAAATTTATAGCTTCTTCAGATTTGATGCACCTTGGTGTCTTGTATTGGTTAACAGAAGACCCCTGTGACACACATAAATCCATAAGTGCATCGAATGTTCCGTGTGTCACCACCCTTATCTCTAATGGTCCAATTGAATTGTCCTTTTTCCTGCATCTTCTGTACACAGAATCCAGAGATTCTTCCATTGTAGAGCAACATTGCTCCATTATAAAAGTGTCGAGCTCCGGTAGCAGGCCATTGCTTCCTTTCATTTTAAGCTCCCAAAATAGTACATAGTGTCCTGGAATTGAAGAAGTATCAGCATAGCTAGTGTATTCTGTCAAGAGGAAGCCTAGAGGCTCGATGACGAGCTTCGCTTGTGTCAATGCCTTTAATAGATCTTCTTCGTTGGTTTTGTCTGTGTCGATGCTTAAAACAACATTTCTTCTATGGACAAACCGGAATTGTGGAGCATTGTTGTGAAAACCAGTCACCATAAGAATGTCACCAACTCTGTATCTGTATAGGCCTGAAGAAATCACAACAAAATGTCAATCATCAACTTATTGGTGTTTCATAGCTTAGATTTTTTTCAATCAAATAAACTAATAGAAGAGGAGAGGGACCTGTAAAAGTTGTGACAACAAGTTCATAGTAGTGACCAAGTTTTACGTTGACTAGATCGACAGTTTCCATAATTTCTTCCTTGTCATCACCACCACTACCACCATTGCTGTGGACTTGATCTTGAGACAATTCTCCACCACCACTGTTTTTCTTGACAGGCAAGAATTCAAAGTAGGCCATGTTTGGTAGGAGAGTGTAAGAGACATCACAAGGCATGCAAAGTGGTTTGATATTGATCCCAAAATAACATTCAGACGAAGCATACATTGTCGAAATTAGAGGAAGCCCACCACTATAAAACTCTAGTGTTGGGATATATTGAGCCATAGAGCCTGTAACAATAACTTCAATGTACTTTGTTCTTGGCCAAATTCTCTTAATTATACCTTCCCATGATTTCCCACCACCACATTCTTGCTCAATCAAATCTGCTAATTCTTGATTAGGCTCGTTAAGCATTATCGACACAGCTTTTCTGCAACTGGGGTCAGTGATCCAGTCACTTACATGACCACTTCTTATGTTGGTACACAATTCCTTCCAATGATCTTCTAAGAACTTAATAGCCCTTAAAAAAGCTGAAGAAAAAACTGCACCAACTCGTAGAACCTCATCTCGCTGTACTAAACCACAGAGTAACTGAGAGTACATACTTTGTTTGCTGTCTGGACACAAGATAGTTTCATCAGGGCTTGTGTAGACATTGAACCGGTTAAAAGGCCTGTTTCGAAAGTTTTTGCTCTTGTAGTAACTTGTCAGGACAGGCCTTGCCATCAAACCAGAAGGTGTGCAAATTTCCGGTTTGATAAACAAGAGATACATTCCTTTTCCTTGGTCAAGACCATCCACATACCTGTAAATAATTTATTACAATTACAATTTCACTGTTACATTCATTTTCAAATGACAGAATTGAAGAAGAGATCTTTCTTCAACTTACTTGTTCATCACAGGCACAAGCATATTATAAAAGAATGTCTTTCTATCCAAATCTTCAGCAGTTGATGGCATCATTTTCGGCTGCCCTCCTGACGTTCCCGAGCTACATCAAAGACCAAAAACAAAAATTCAATTACTCTGATGAAAGAATTCAGATTTCAGATAATGGAAAAAAAGATGAAATATTTCTATTTCAAACCTTGTAAGGAACTCAGTGATTGGTTGAGCTGAAATGATCTGTGAAGGCTCTCCATTGGCAATTCTCTGAATATAAGGTATGGTATCTTCATAATTGACCACAGGAACTTTGTTCTTGAAAACCTCCGCATCATCATATTCATCATCATCATTGAGAAACCCTCTCAGGTATTCTGTGTGTGAATTCCTATGAAGTATTTCTTTGAGTACCTGTTTTTGTATTTGGTCAGCATTTGTTGTCAAGTCTTCTAAAAGCCTCATGCCTGCTTCATAGTCATTAGGATCATAATCAGGCAACAACAACATCCTCGGAAACTTTTGTGGACTATGTTCAACAAATTCTAGTTTCGGATTCAAGTTTCCGATAGCTCTAGAACACAACATAAAACTCTTATTGCACTATCTGTAAAACAGAATGATCAGAGAACACAACAAGAGAAACAAACACTATCACAATACAATTATACAAATACAATACAAGGGTATGCTCTCATATATATATATATATATATATAAAAGGCCTCTCTCTCTCTCTCTCTCTCTCTCTCTCTCTGTATCTGAACTGGAATTTGTTTTCAGATAACAGAATTTGGAGGGGATTTTTGGAAATGATGTTATATTTTTCAAAAATCTTTATAAGAAAAAATGGAAATGTAATTGAAGTAGAGGAGGCTATTGAGGTCCTACACACATGGCCTTGTCTACTAGTAAGCAAGCTGTGATTACAGGCTACAACTTCCTAATTTTTTGATTTATTATTTATATATTTTCCATGCAGGCTGTTGTTATATAGATTTCAATTAAACAATTACTCTAGCTTTTTTTTGTATTTATGGTTTAAGATAAGCTTGGTTAAAATGGTTTTAATATAAGTATTCAATCATTAATGCCAATCTTGTAAGACAGTAAGAGCACAGACTTGGAAATATTATAATATATAATAATATTATTATTATGCAGATTGAATGCAAGAAATCCAAGTAGCCATTGATTGGAGAACAGGACAAGGGTTTCAATCTTCATGGAAAAGCTTTGCTTTAGGTGGCATAACACATGCAGATCATATATATATATATGAAAGAGATTTTTAGACTAATTTGTGTTTTGACCTCATTAAACTGTGTTTTCTGTCATGTTTTTTTAGCTAAAAAAAATGGTGTGTTTCAGAAAACAGACAGATTGTTTATACAAAAAATGGTGTTTTTTTTTTCAAAAAAGAAAAAAAGAAAACAAGATGGGTCTATACATGTTTGCAGACACTACTCAGGCATGTTCACCAGAAAGATTGTCCACCACCCTGCCATGTTCTCACACCCACTTAGAATTTTTTTTTTCCTTTTTTTAAAAGGCTAATCGCTTTAGTTTCCTCCTACTGTTATTTCAAACTTTCGAAGTTTTGTCTTTAGCGAATAGAATAATCTCAGAAATCCGCCCTCTCTTAAAATGAAATTGACTACCTCATCGTTTCAAGCTCTCAAACTATTTATCCCTTTATCGGTTAATTTTAGATTTTAAAGTAAATAGTTAACTTATAATTGTTTAAAAAGATTATTATTAATTGTCAATTTCAACTATATGTAAGTTTTTTTAATTAATGAAATGTCTCTTGTACGGTCGAGACTTGAGACATACCTTTATCAATATATTTTTTTCATAACAACCCATTTTGAAAAAAAAAATCTAGTTTCGCCCCTTAATGAAATTGACTACCTCAATGTTTCAACTCTCAAATGCTTGAGCTAATACTAGGAATCCATTGAAGCCTCTTCAAGGTTGCTAATGACAAAATTTGAATTTCAAAACCAATAGTTATAGGTAGAAAAATAAATTATACAAATTATTATATGTAAAGGCATACCCTACCATGCTTTTAAAAGAGTTCACGGAGTCACTATCTTGTGCTCACGGGGGTGTGGTTTTGTCTTTAGAATTATTGACTAGAATCTTCAAATATGCAATTTCATGTAATTTTTAAACAATTTAAGATAATGAACTATCCGGACACGTTCTAGATAGCGACTCTCTAAATCCTCTTAAACCATTAATAAAACTTTTTTTTCGACAGCTAAGAACAGTATAGTAAAAAGAAATGGTAATGCAATATCATGTATGTAATATGTTCCCCACATATCTAACTCCAATGCAACTCCAAAAACAGCTTATGTGATAGGAAGAAAGAGTTGAATCCATTTTTGAGTAGAAAATGAGCACAAAATATATATATATATATATATATATATATATATATATATATAGACATTAGTTGTCAATAGAGAATCATGAGTCTTTTCAAGAGTGGTCCAACTATGAAAATCATCAAAATTATGATTGGAAACCGACCAATTGGAACCAAATTTTTATTGGGATCCAAACAGTGGAACTCTCTCCTCTATTGGATTATATATAAAAATTCCAGGTCAAGAAAAAAGTGTTTGCTTGCTTGCAATCTGATCCACTTAGGTAATTGAAGGATCTGAGGACAAAATATACTACTGTTTTAAGTAAAATCATAAAAAATAAAAAAAAATAAAAAAAAAAACCATCTTTTTAAGCTCTCAAATACCTCCCCATAAGATCCAAAAGCACTTTTTAATCCTTAAAAGAAAAAAAAAAGCACTTTTTTAAACTTTTTTTTTTTTTTAAGTGGAAAAGAAATAACATAAAAATAGCTCAGTAAACATTATTTTATTTTGTTTAATTTAGGAGTAGAGTAAATTCTTCTTTGAAAATGTGTCCAAACAGGCTGCATAGAAAAATTAATAATAATAATAAAAGGTTGCAAAAGACATTTTGTAACTTTAGAAGCCAAGCCAGAATTGAAAATGAATTCTTCATTTGGTGTGTAAATGCCCACGTCTCCTAAAGGACCTAAACGTAGTACGTACTAGTAAAGAACCCATCAGATTTTACTATAGGTTGATTAGATATATAATTTGGATCTTCTTATATATATGTTCAATATATATATGTGTGTGAAATTAGTTGAGAAAGAGAACCCATTCTCAATAATGTTACAAGCACCTTCATGAAAATTTCAAAAGGATCTTAAATCCTGATTCTTTCGAGAAAAAATAATAATGCAAGACTCAAGATCAGATAGACCCTCTTAAAGTAGAGAAGGCAAAATAGATGTAAGGTGGAGTTGAGTCTTGAATGCATCATGGCACACATGCATCTTTCATTCAATTAATATAATATGGCAATTAAGTGATTAATCAATATTTACACAAGATGCATTTTAGACTTTTTCAAGAGATAGAAAGGACAATATCATACATTCATACTGCGATTGATAATTTTATTAATTTATTTGGGGAGTTTATTAAAATGAAAGTGAGAGAGTTTGTTAAATTTATGTTGATGGGCTGGGAAGATGTAATATGGAATAAGCCATGCACATGAAGAGGATGTTACTTAATAATATTTGTTGTAAAGGTGTTTCTTTGGTAATCACATTGAAGAAGATCAGTTTAAGAAATAATTAATGATAAAATAATAGATAATTAAGTCATATTAGGACATAGATATAGGGATTTGCTAGATTTTGTTTGACAGGTCTTCATGTTCAAATTGCAAAAAAAAATGAAAACAAAAACAAAAGAAAGAGTGTTGCGGAGGAGACAAAAAGCCCTTGAAATGGGCAGAGGAAGGGGAGCAAAACAAGGCCTCCTCTCTTGCTATCTTTCTATCATCATTGACCGACATTTTTTTACTTTTACTTATATATATATATGGTCCTCCTCTAATTAGGTCGATTGAACCTGAAATATTGCTTCAGGTTCTTGGAATTCCAACCGGTTAGAATTAGTGTAAAAAGTTTTTATATTAATTTCAACCGGTTGGAATTCTAAAGACCATACGTAAAAATTTCATATCCAATATGACTAGAGAATTTTCATATATATAGATATAGATATAGATATATATATATATATATTGTATATATATGGCCAAATAGAATTATTGTTATATCATTTGATAGCTAGAAAATACAATTTCTATCTGCTGTGCTCTTTCCAAGCAAGTGGGGTTTCACTTTTTTGAGTCAAAGATAAGGAAAAACAAATCAAGTCTTGCACCACAAAACTTTTGTGTTGGTTTTGGAATAAAATAGTGTTTTTTTAAATTTGTTAAAAATGATATCATAGAGTATTGGGTTCTTACATATAACCCATGTCAAGTAAGTATCAATCTGATTATAAGAACAGAAAGACATTTCATGATCAAAGTACACTTATACAGTCTTCCTATTGTCAGTTCGTCCTGACAATAAATATATCAGGACGAAAAATGTGGACCACAGATTATGGAGAAGTTTTAACAAGTGCATACACTTTGAGTCAAAGTATATAAATCTAGTGGTTCAATAAATATGTCAAGACGAACTGATAATAGAAAATCTGTACACTTATAGAATGAAGCTAAACCAAAATCTTTGAAAGATTATATATATTGGGAAATTAACACCTATGGAAGCTATAGAAACTCTTTCTCTAGTTTCAAGAAGTGCAAAGTAGTGAAAGATACAGTAGGATAGACGTGGCCAATCTCATACTCTCATATTCAAAAGGAAAAATATTATTAAACTATTTAAAATTTCCCAAATGAAATAAAAAGTTTCCATGTTTGTCGTAAGAGAGATTTCTTATCAATTTTAGAAAAGTGGTTCGAGTTTTGATAAAATTTAAAACTAATTGAATCCGTACCATATGCATTTAACTCATAACACAAAGAAGGTTAACAATATCAACCTTTATATATATGACATAAATGATTTAAAATATAATCTTAAAAAAGAAAAAATTAACAATAACACAAAGCCACACAAAGAAGGGTGGCTTGAGCCCACCCTGAGCCCCTTAAAAATGAAAAAATTTAAATTAATTTTAATTCCTAGTTAGAGTAAAAAATATAATATTTTTTTCTTTTTTCTTCTTTTTATAATAATAATTATTTTTCCACATTCTTCAAACTTGATTCAATCTGTTTATCAACATCAACTTTTAGATATGTTTGAGTGAATATTATGGCTTTAAATATTTTATTTTGTTACTTAAAAAATATATTTTATTTTGTTTTGAAATTTTAGGGTTATTGTTAAATATAGATAATGAGAATTTAGGAATAATCCAAATATTATTTAATCCAATTTTAAATTTACAAAGTAACGATATTATTAAATGAATTTCATTAAATTTCTCAGAATATTGTATTAGTATATTTAGAATGAATCAAACTAATATAAGAATATTGTATAATTTAATTAATGTTCCCATTTGTGTTTCATGTTTCTCTTATAATTTAATTTGATTTTTTTTAAAATAAAATAAAATTTTATAAAGTATTTATTTAGAATATACATTTTACAGGGACGTCTCACTATGTCTTCCTAACTAGGTGATGTCGATGTTCAGTAAAAAAATATTTCTAACCTACCCTAGCCTTCAATCCTCGTTACGTCCCTGGTTATGACCTAATAAAATAATAAGACATGACACAACATATTTGTAAGGTCTTGTATATGCATGTCATATAATTTTAGTTTAACCTAGCTAGCTACTTGTTTTGTTGCTGCTTCTAATATGAAATTCAATGGTTTCTTGGAAAATTCCTGATCTCTAACTAGCAGAGAATGTGATAGCCCACAGAAAATAATCTTCAACTTAGAGCACCCAATGAGATGCATTTTTCGTGCAAAGCATTATATTAATTTATATTTATATAATGTTTAATGTGTTTATTAATTTCTTGAAAGTCTCTTTAATTAGATATGTTTCAAGTGTCAACTTAAAATTACTATTTGCCCCTTCTTATGGTCAAGTTGTCCGTTGAATATTTTAAATTTGGTGTGTTAATAAATCACAAATTAAAACATGTTTGTTGGTAGTTTATTAAGTTAATTTGATGACTCTAATTTTGTTAAAATTCAAACCTTAAAAATATAGTTGTATTAGTCGTGACCGCCATAGTGTGGTATATATAAAATAGGCTAATTGGCAAGAATACCCCCGAACTATACCCGAATGTACACCTTGCCCCCTATACTTTTTTTTTCGGCACTAAACCCCTTGAGCTATCATAAATTTGCAATGGCTAACGGAACCCTAATTCCGTCTAGAGAAAATTACACTAAGTTCCCTTGATTATTTATATAATTGCATTAAACCAGAAAAATATAATAATATGACATGAATACCCCTCTGACCAATTTTTTTTTATAAAAAAATTAAATTTAAAATTGAAATAATGGTTAAATAATAATTAAATTCTGAATTTTATTATAAAGACAATTAAATAAATAGAGAAATGAAAAAATTAAATTGATATAACAATTATTTAAATTATCTTTTTATTTAAATATCCCTAAATATAAAACCCAAATAAATATTTAAATTATTTAAGAAAAATAAAAATAATGGTTAAATAATAATACAATTCCCTTTCAAAAAAAATAATAATACAATTCTGATTTTTTTTATAAAGAAAATAAAATCTTTAAAAAATTAAAACATCTTTAAAATCTCTACCATCAATCTCATAGATGGACGGTGGAGAAATATTTATTAAAACAAATTCAAATAATAAAAAAAGCATTTTTTAAAAATTGATTGATTTATCTCAATTTTTTTTTTTTTTTTTGGATTTATCTCAATTACAAAATAATAATAATAATAATCATAGTACAAATACAAATTTTAAAAATTGAACATCACTCCAATTAAAAACACATATAGAAGAATTAAAAATTAAATTTTTTTAATTTTTGATTTCTGGCTGTTGCAAATTTAAATATTTTTATTTCTTTGGAGAAGGACAATTTTTAAGGATTGGATGAAGAAATAGATGTTCATTTAATTAGATGGATCAATGTTCATTTAAAAATATTTATTTGAAATTTTTTATTTTAAGGATTTCTCTTCTCTATGTTCATTAAGTTAAAAAAATTAATTTAAAAAACACAATTCACAAACCAATAAACAAAATCCAATTAAAAAAATTAAAAAAAACAAAAAAAAAATAATATAATAAAAAAAGAACATTGATGGATCTTCATTAATGGAGAAACTTATTATTTTATTTTTTTGTAATTAAGATCAATCAGTCTATTTAAAAAATGCTTTTTTTATTTGAATTTATTTTAATAAATATTTCTTCATCGTCCATCTCTGAGATGGATGGTAGAAATTTTAAAGATGTTTTAATTTTTTAAATATTTTATTTTTCTTTATAAAAAAAAAATCAGAATTGTATTATTATTATTATTATTATTATTATTATTATTATTATTATTATTATTGGAAGGGAATTGTATTATTATTTAACCATTATTTTATTTTTCTTAAATAATTTAAATATTTATATGGGTTTTATATTTAGGGATGTTTAAATAAAAAGATAATTTAAATAATTGTTAAATCAATTTAATTTTTTCATTTCTATATTTATTTAATTGTCTTTATAATAAAATTCTAAATTTTATTATTATTTAACCATTATTTCTATTTTAAATTTATTTAAAAATTAAAAAAAAAAATTGGTCAGAGGGGTATTCGTGTCATATTATTATATTTTTTCAATTTAATGCAATTATATAAATAATCAGGGGAACTTAGTGTAATTTTCTCTAGACGGAATCAGGGTTCCATTAGGTTTCTGTTAGCCATTGTAAATTTATGATAGTTAAAGGGGTTTAGTGCCGAAAAAAAAAAGTATAGGGGGCAAGGTGTACATTCGGGTATAGTTCAGGGGGTATTCTTGCCAATTAGCCTATAAAATATGGATTTGGATCATCTACTGATCTGATCTTTTTTCCTGACCTTTTTAAAATATGTGGTTGATTGATAAAGTGGTTGTGGAAACTAATCACATCTTAATCGCACATTCACTATAATGCTTATGTATCATGAGATTAGGTGAGGTCAGGAAAAAGATTAAATCAGTACAGGATCCAGATTCATAAAATATATATACTTTCATTAGTTAGATACTTCGATTCATAGTAGATTGCTCAATCTCCACCTGCCATCACCATACTGTTAACTGGCCAGCTCATCCTCCAAACAGATGCCAGCGATATTTTCTGGGGAGCCATCCTCATAGAAGAACAAGAAGGACAAAAAAGATACTGTGGACATGCTAGTGGAAAATTCAAAGATGGCCAACAGCATTACCACACTATCTACAAAGAAATCTTTGCTGTCAAATATGGAATCCAAAAGTTTGAATTCCACCTCAGGACAAGGAACTTTATTGTTGAAATAGACAACTCATCTTTCCCAAAGATACTCGATTTTCGCAATAAGATTCCTCTTAATCCATTGCTTTTAAGACTCAATGATTGGTTTGCCAGATATGATTTCATTGTACGCCACGTGAAAGGCCATCACAATATAATTGCTGACATGCTCTCTAGACCCCCACTTACCCATCTCATCACTCCTACAGGTCACTATCCTCTCATATTCATGGCATCCTCAACAGGTCCCTCATTGTCCTCACTAGACCTATCAAACTCCTCACAAATGTTGTTCCCACCAGAACTCATGGCTACATTACCACCTAACCATTAACCTTTTCTGGACCAAATACAGACCTTTGCCAAAACTTATCTTCCAGTATACTTATCCCAGATCAAGAGTCAAGGTTGTCGTCACGATCTTACCAACCCATCCAAACCTTTTCTTGACCCATTCCTGGTGCCACCATTCTATTATTTTTCACCTCAGCTCTTATGGTTCCTCTAGTGTTTATCAGTTTTACATCATCATGCCATCGTCTTCCCACTTCAAGCTTTATATGGACATATCCATGATCCTTCCCAACAGAATTCCCTGTTATGGATTTTCCTACAATGGTTTACATCCTTAACAAATTGGAAAAAAGAACTCACCAAACTTATGGGACAATACAACCTTTGGAAGCTTGACTACGAGTCAGCCTCCTCCGTTTCCTGCATTTGGATACTCTATAGGCCATACATGTGCAATCCCCACAAAAAACTTCTGTGGACATCAAACACCAGCTATGAATGGTTCACCACTTATGATTACCAAAAATCATATCCCAATAACCTCCAGATCTCACTACTCAATTTTCTCTGTGATGTCAATAATGTCTCCACTGACGAAATATTCATCCTTCCAGACATCCCTCGAGACCCCTCTCAAAGCTGGAACCCTTTTCAAGATTCCTACATGATTGACTCTCAAGACCCCATGGATTTTGCCACCTAGCCCTGCTTCATCTGTGGAGCCCATGATTCAGATGACGAAGATCATGCTAACTATAATCTCAACAGTCCATGATTCCTCCTTATCTCTGCACTGTATAAATAAATTATTGTAGTGTGCTTTAATTATTGTTGTGTGTCGGCCATATCCAGAAATGGCTTATCTTTGTAATTATTGCTTTTATCATGTCTGCCATTACCCTGTAGCTTTTTTGGTTTGTTTCGCCTCTCTTCCCTTATATAAAGAAGAGGCCTGCCTTTGTAAGAATTCAAGCAGAAATCAATAAAATCTTGTGTGTTCTATCTCTTATGTCTTTCTAAAGCTTCTCCTTCTTCCTTCGAAAGCTTGTCTATGGGATAAGTATTAGTCTGTAATAATCTCAGTATGCTCTGTGCTTGCCTCTAGTTAAGGATCCTGCACATCAGAATAAGAGATTGGTCCTTTAGCTTAAGGTCCATGTCTGTCTCTGGATGGTTGGCATGTTAGTACCCTGTTTAGGCCGTGGGTAGGCCGCCATTATGGAGAAAACACAATAGGAGTGGAAGGTCAAGGGCATGATCTTGAAGTCGGTAGGCGAGTTGGTGATGAAGAGTTGCCATGTAGAAGTTTAATTACATGGTTGCATCGAGGATCTGGACTTGAACTTTAAGGCAATTGTGGAGGTTCTGATCCCTCAAAGGGATGTTGAAATTGGGAAAGTATGTGAGAGATATGCTACCAGCATGGAGTGTAGATAGGCAAGTGCCAATGACAGCATGTTCATACTGGGTGTAAATGGTGTTGAGCAGGGCAAGTTTGGCAGTGACAGGTAAACCTTTTCGACCATGTAAAGATAGAATGAGTCGAACAGCACCTATGTGTAGTTGAGAATATCCTTCTCGGATCCATTAATCTATCATTTTTTGGTCAATTTCAAGATCAATATACTGTTCACCTAGTGAAGCCGGAATTAAACAGTTGTCAAGGGTTGTGGACTGGATGTATTCCTTGATAGGAGGAGGTCTGGTTCGAACAAGATGGGTAATTCTCTTAGCAAGAGATTTGTCTCGTTTGAAAATTGTGTATGGGTTGAGATGAGGCAGAGATGTTTTATTAATTTAGGCAGTGTCAGGGATATGAGTGTATTCTACTAAATCTTGAATTCTATTGGATTGGGTTCTTCTAACGGAAGTAAGTAGGGAGATGGAAGAGGATAACCTATTAGGAACTAGAGAGGTAGCAGAGGAAGAAGTAGTAGTGTTTGCCATGTCTGTAGAAATTTTCCTTCTATACCATATCTATGAAACTTATAATAGTCTAACTTTTTTCCTGGACTCCAGGTAATTGAGGCTCTGATACCAAAGGCTGGTGGCAGGGAGCCCTAAACTGTCTCTCTAGAGCTTTTGTGTTTTCCCCATAATGGCGGCCTACCCACGGCCTAAACAGGGTATTAACATGCCAACCATCCAGAGACAGACAGGGACCTTAAGCCAAAGGACCAATCTCTTATTCTGATGTGCAGGATCCTCAACTAGAGGCAAGCACAGAGCATACTGAGATTATTACAGACTATTACTTACCTCATAGACAGGCTTTCGAAGGAAGAATGAGAAGCTTTAGAAAGACATAAGAGATAGAACACATAAGATTTTATTGATTTCTGCTTGAATTCTTACAAAGGCAGGCCTCTTCTTTATATAGGGGAAGAGAGGCGAAACAAACCAAAAAAGCTACAGGGTAATAACAAACAGGATAAAAGCAATAATTACAAAGATTAGCCATTTCTGGATATGGCCGACACACAACAATAATTAAAGCACACTACAATAATTTATTTATACAGTGCAGAGATAAGGAGGAATCATGGACTGCTGAGATTATAGTTAGCATGATCTTCATCGTTTGAATCATGGGCTCCACAAATAGAGCAAGGCCAGGTGGCAAAATCCATGGGGTCCTAAGAGTCAATCATGTAGGAATTTTGAAAAGGGTTCCAGCTCTGAGAGGGGTCTCGAGGGATGTCTGGAAGGATGAATATTTCGTTGGTGGAGACATTATTGACATCACAGAGAAAATTGAGCAGTGAGATCTAGAGGTTATTGGGATATGATTTTTGGTAATCATAGGTGGTGAACCATTCATAGCTGGTGTTTGCTGTCCACAGAAGTTTTTTGTAGGGATTGTACCGGTATGGCCTATGGAGTATCCAAATGTAGGAAACAGAGGAGGCTGACTCATAGTCAAGCTTCCAAAGGTTGTATTGTCCCATAAGTTTGGTGAGTTCTTTTTTCCAATTTGTTAAGGATGTAAACCATTACAGGAAAATCCATAACAGGGAATTCTGTTGGGAAGGATCATGGAGATGTCCATATAAAGCCTGAAGTGGGAAGACGATGGCATGATGATGTAGAACTGATAAACACCAGAGGAACCATAAGAGCTGAGGTGAAAAATAATAGAATAGTGGCACCAGGAATGGGTCAAGAAAAGGTCTGGAAGGGTTGGTAAGATCGTGACGACAACCTTGACTCTTGATCTGGGATAAGTATACTGGAAGATGAGTTTTGGCAAAGGTCTGTATTTGGTCCAGAGAAGGTTGATGGTTAGGTGGTAATGTAGCCATGAGTTCTGGTGGGAACAACATTTGTGAGGAGTTTGATAGGTCTGGTGAGGACGATGAGGGACCTGTTGAGGATGCCATGAATTTGAAAGGATAGTGACCTGTAGGAGTGATGAGATTGGTAAGTGGGGGTTTAAAGAGCATGTCAGCAATTATATTGTGATGGCCCTTCACGTGGCGTACAGTGAAATCATATCTGGCAAACCAATCCTTGAGTCTTAAAAGGAATTAATTATGTATATAAAACCTTATCATACCTCGAGAAGATGGCATGCATGATACGTTGCCACTACAACACGAGATTTTCAACATTGCGTCAAGGAGTGGTTTGACTTCATTTTACTTTTAATTAATATCTTAATTAATTAATTGAAGAGAAGACATTTACTTAAATCACCAGATCCAAGAGCCACAACCCACAAGAGTACTTGATTATAAAAAGGTCAAGTTGGGAATTATAGATATCATATAATTGTTTATTTATTTATTTATTATTCAGTGTGAATTTAAAACAATTTCATCACATGAAGACAGCTTATGTAGACTTTAATTTGATGGTCTTTCTTACCCTTTTATATTTTGTGTTAATTAAACCAACTGCTCTATGTATATATTTTTTAAATTGAGACCGATAACAGATCTGTCAAGATTGAACACTGCAACTCGAATAGTTACACTCATAATATGCATAATACATGGGAAAGTTTTTGCAATTTATCTTATAGAATAATTATATTTATAAGCAGTAAATTTTGATTCACAATTATTTTAAAAATAATTGTGTGATGATTTCATGATAGCATGGGTACTAAATACCACTTAATTTTGTGAATATCCATCGATTGCAATTTTATTATTTGTCCTTTTAATAAAATTTTATCTAGAATTAAAAATTTTAAAAATGACAAGTACAATTATTAGCACACACACATTATTCTTTTAGACATATCAAAGTCTTTGGATGATTATTATTGTTGTTGTACTTTATGTTTTAATTTTATTTTTTTCCTTCACACTTGTATTTTTGTTGTTGTTGGACTTCAATCCATTTTGTTTGTGTTTTAATTAGGGCCATTTTTTTTTATATACTTTATAGATGACCATCATTTATCACCATCTAATGTAATTTTGTGGTAAACGAAATATATTCAGCTTGATATTATTCCAGCTTCAAACCACTACACCGGCCGTAGATGGTATATTCAAAATTTCAGATAGAAGAGAGCGATCAAGATTTGAACTTAAAACCTCATATAGAGTAGCTAGTACACATCGATTATTATTTTATTTAAATGACACAATTAGCTTTTTGAGTAACCGAATAGCTCAAATGTTGTAAAAAAATATATATATCATCCTTTTCTTACGATGCATGTCACATCTTCGATAGTTGGGTGTATCACATAGTAGTGCATACAAATTTTCTTGTATCATAGAACCTAATAGAATAAGAAGCACATGGAAAATTAATTATTTATGAAGAGTACATTAATGTTGGAAATTAATAAATTTTCAGAAAATTAGTAATATTAATGTTGGAAGGTGATGCACATAGAAAGCAACAGCGCCCCCAGAAATAGACACCAGTTTTCAAGCTAAGCTGAGGCCCTTTCATCAGGAGAGAAAACTTTAATAGCTTTTGTGGTCCAGCTGCTGCTTCTCCTTCATGGCTTCTTATCTCATTTATTTTATTTCTAATATTCTACTTCAAATCCAATCCATTGAGTCCTACCGTGCACATTTTACAATCATGTTTGAGGAATTTTTTTCCCTTTGTAGGAATAAATATCTAAAGGTTATAAAAGTAGATGTACAAGCTATGTATGTGGTGCATGATCGCAGATCACTACAAACATTTTGTATCATATTTTTGCTTTTTTTATGTATCTTATCTACCTACCTAAACCGGGTATTTTCATAAAGCTTTTGCCATTGGTAGGATTCAAGTCGCTGACTTGAAAGTCATTTATCCAAACCCCAAGCTCATCCATTGGTGCATGATCACAGATCACTACAAACATTTTGTATCATATTTGTGCTTTTTTTATGTATCTTATCTACCTACCTAAACCGGGTATTTTCATAAAGCTTTTGCCATTGGTAGGATTCAAGTCGCTGACTTGAAAGTCATTTATCCAAACCCCAAGCTCATCCATCTACTAGTTGAGCTAGTCCCGGGGGTGTATCAAATTTGTGCTTTGAAGACAAATTAACATTTCTATTCTTTTTATAAAGTTTTGTGGATTGTTAATCTCATACATTGACAGCATACAATACAGATATGGTTGTGGGCTTGAAATGGCCCAACTGCCAAGTTCATCCAAAAAAAAAAAAAACAGAAAACATTTGTTTTATGGGCTGTAATATAGACCCACTTGTTGTCACATGTACCTATCATAACAAAATTCTAGCTCTTAAAGTTTCAAAGTAGAAGAAACTATTATTTGTTTTACGGAATCTAATGGCTGGTTTGAGATTCCTTGGACTTTCACTACAAGAAAAACTGTCTTTGTTTACAGTTTTTTCTTGACAGCTTTTGAGAACTAAAAAATTGTCAAGAAAAACAGTTTTTCTTGACAATTTTTTCAATTTATTTATTTATTTTTAATATTTTTTTTTAACTTTTAATTCTTATTTTCAACACCAAACAAAATCCCGATATAGATTTATTTTACAGTAAGATATCGATTTTTGGGAAAACCAATATTAGATAAGTAAAATTTTAAATTTAATAAATTTACTTTTAAATCATTTACTTTTAAAAATTTCAAAAAAATAATTTTAAAAAATTTATTTATTTATTTTGCATCCTCTTGTTTCATACTAAGAGACACGTTAATAATTCAATTACCCATATAAATTAGTAATCTGAGTCTTATATTTGTTCATTAAATTGCAAGATGCATGTTGAGAAATATCTCCCCTATAGTGAGAGTTGTATTCCAAATCATGCTTATTACAATTGATGTCACGAGTCTCTTATAGGCCATGGTTGGTTGGATGGAATGAAATGGAAATAAAATAATTCCATTCGTTTGTTTTGTTAAAATGCAATGGAATGGTGATTCTATAGGAATGGGGATTCCACCATTTTGGTTGAATGGGGATGGATTTTGGATGGAATGCCCTTCCATTCCAAACTAAAATTTATATTCCATAAATACCCTCATATGCCCCAACTCCATTCTAAAAATACCTTCCTTTCCAAAATAATATATTATTATTATATAATATATCATTATATATATAACCAGGCTCTGATACCATGGCGAGGTGGTTGGGAGCCTTGAACCGTCTCTATACAATCCTGGTGTTTTCCCCACAAAACGACCTCAACTCAACGGCCTAAACAAGTTACTCACAGAGTAACCTTTCAGAAACAGACAAGGACCTTAAGCCAAAGAATCAATATCCATTTTCTGATGTGCAGGATCCTCAACTAGAGGCAAGCACAAAGCATACTTAGATCATTACAGACTGTAAATCCTCATTGTAGAGAAATATTGAAGGAGAAGAAGAAAGACTTAGAAAGCCATGAGAGTAATAACACAAGCTTAAGATGTTATTGATTTTCTGATTGGTTTTTACAATGAACGAGCTCTCCTTATATAGAGGGAGAGAGGGGATACATCCAAGTAGGAAACAGGAGCAGGCCATCATTGTGGCAGACAGGATAAAAGCAAAATAAACTAAAGGCCTAACAGGTGGCCGACATAATACAATAATAACAACGCAATTATGAAAACACACAGTTAAAACACACAATAATTGAAGTGTACAGAGAGAAGATAAGATCACGGGCTACTCAGATTGCAGCAGGCGTGATCTTCATCATCTGAGTCGTGGGCTCCACAAATAATGCAGGGACAGGTGTCAAGAGCCATGGGGTCTTAAGAGTCCAGAGGGACGGAATCTTGGAAGGGATGCCAGCTGGAAGATGAGTCTCTAAGTATGTCTGGGAGAATGAAATACTCATCCGTAGAGATACCATTGACGTCATAAAGGAAATTAAGGAGAGATATCTGGAGGTTGTTCGGGTAAGTCTTCTGGTAGTCATATGTGGTGTGCCATTCATAATGGATGTTCGAAGACCAAAGAAGTCTTTTGTGGGGGTTATAATGGTATGGCCTGTGAAGTATCCAAATACATGAAACCGAGGAAGCAGACTCGAAGTCCAGCTTCCATAGATTATAATGGCCCATGAGCTTGGGTCCACCAGTGGTTTGACTCTTTGACAAACTGGAAAAATGAGCTTGGTAAGCTCATTTTTCCGATTTGTCAAAGAGTCAAACCACTGGAGAAAGGTCCACAAAAAGGAGGCATGTTGGGTGGAATCATGGAGGTGAACATATAGGGCTTGTAAAGGGAATACAATGGCATGGTGGTGAAGAACTGATAAACACCATAGAAACCACAGAACTTGCGGTGAGCAATAGTAAAATGGTGGCATGAGAAAAGGATCTAGGAAAGGCCTGATAGGATTGATGAAAGCATGTTTTCATCCTTAAGCTTGAAGTTGAGATAGATAAACAGAGATGTGAGATTTGGCGAACTCTTGTATCTGATCGAGAGTAGGTTGGTGGCCTGGAGGAAGTGACTGAAGGAGCTTTGGAGGATAGGTGAGAGCTGGAGTAGATGGTTGAGATGATGAGGAAGAGGATGATGTAGAGGCTACCATGTAGATAAGAGGGATCCTACCAGAGGATGTAATGAGATGGGCTGGTGGTGGTCTGGAGAGCATGTCTGCTATTATATTATGCTGACCCTTCACGTGCTTAACAGTGAAGTCATATCTGGAAAACCAATCCTTTAGTCTCAGGAGCTGTGGATTGGGAGGAATCTTATTACGAAAATCAAGGATCTTTGGGAAAGATGAGTTGTCCATTTCGATAATAAAGTTCTTTGTCTTGAGGTGGAAATCAAACCTTTGGATTCCATTTTTTGATTGCAAGGATCTCTTTATAGATAGTGTGGTAATGTTGTTGGGCATCTTTGAATTTGCCACTTGCGTGACCACAGTATCTTATTTGTCCATTTTTATCCTCAATGAGGATTGCTCCCCAAAAAGTGTCACTAGCATCGGTCTGGAGAATGTGTTAACCGGTGGAAGGAATGGTGAGGGCTGGCGAAGATTGTGCCACCTTCTTTAGCTTGATAATAACATCGGTATGAGATGAGTTCCATGAATGAGGATTTTTCTTCAAGAGAGTAGAGAGGACTGAAGTATAGTGACTAACTCGGGGGATGAATTCTCTGATGAAATTGATAATTCCAAGGAATTGTTTGACTTGTTTGTGAGACAAATGTGAATCAGGGAAACTTAGTAGCTGTGTAGCTAAGTGAGGACCAGGATGGTATTGACCATCTAAAACATGCATGCCAAGGAAGTCGATTTCTATACAGCCAATCATACTTTTCTTTTCAGAAAGCATGATGCCATATTTGTTGACCAGGTCATGAATTGTTGGAGAAGCTTGTTGTAAGAGTCTTCATCAGGAGAAAAAAGCAAGATGTCATCAATGTAGAGTAATGCTGAGTGTAGGATAGGATGAAAGATTCTGGTAATGGCCTTTTGAAACAGTGAGGGGGTTGTTTTCAAACCAAATGGCAATACTGTCTATTGGTATTGGGCATTTGGGAGGCAAAACGCTGTTTTGTATTTATTATCAGGATGTATGCCAATTTGCTAGAAAGCTCCTTTCAGATCAAACTTGGAGAAAATGGTAGCTCTAAGAAGTTGGGCAAACAATGTGGGTATTCTTGGAACTGGGAACTTATCATCTTGGAGGAAGAGATTGAAAGGTTTGTAGTCAATGACTAGTCTCTTCTTTCCTCTGACTTGTTCGAAGCGTTTCTCAACATAAAAAATCAAAATCATTATAATATATATAACGATATATAAACATATATAATATAATATATTTATATATTATATTATTATATTATTATATATTATATATTATTACATATATTATATATAATATATATATATATATTATATTATATAAAAATATTATTATTTATATATTATATATTAATATATTTAATAATATATATTATTTATTTATATTATCTAAATATATTATTATATATTTTTTATAATATAATATAATATATATATATATATATATATATATATATATATATACAGTGGTTCTCTCATAAGGGATCCCTTATTTTAATTTCGGTAAGGACCACCATGAAATCATATCGATTTGAATGAATTTTAATCTGAATTTTTTTGTGAATGATAAGTTCGTTGAAATCTACCTATGAATAAAATTTGAGAATTTTTCAAGCACGAAAACTATTTTTCTTGAATTTCCTATATTTCGCCTATTTTTCTAATGCCTTCGTATTTAAAAAAATCGGTAAAAATAGTTTTCGTGCTTGAAAATCTTTCAAATTTTATTCATAAGTAGATTTCAACGAACTTATCATTCACAAAAAAATTCAGATTAAAATTCATTCAAATCGATATGATTTCATGGTGGTCCTTACCGAAATTAAAATAAGGGATCCCTTATGAGAGAACCACTGTATATATATATATATATATATATATATATATATATATATTATATGTTTGTTGTAGAAATTAGAATTTTGATTAGTTGAATAAATTTAAATTTATTTAACAAGGTGTTTTGTTATTTTATTTCTAACAATTCATATAGGTTATATATAAATATTGTTCAATTGTTAACACATCAAATGTTGTAGTCAAGTGGTAAAGACTTACAACTTTTAACTTGAGGTCTCAAGTTCAATTCCCAATAATAAAATTGTCATTGTTTCAGAAGTGGGTGGGAGGCGGCGGTGGTCGACCGGACGACGACGGCGGTCGGCTTTAACTGTCAAGAAAAAAACTCTTTAAAAAGAAACTACTGTCAACACTTTTCTTGACATTAACATTGTCGATAGTTTTAAAAACTGTCAAGAAACCTTTTCTTGATAGTTTTTAATTGTCAACAAACCTATTATTTTCTTGTAGTGTTTTTAGCTTTTGACTGTAAAAACCTGAGTTTTTCAGTTACCGATTGAATAGTATCATTCAGAAGAGTTTTTAAACCTGTTTAATTAAATAAATTATAATTAAGATATGACCATTGTACCCTGATTGAATTTTAAATGCAATATTCTCTATGTTTGTTTTCAATTTTTCCCCTAAGGTTTCTTTTGTCTTCATCTCTTTTTTTTTCCTAAGATTTTGGCTTAGATAAAGATGGTGTGGTTGTTGGATTTGGGTAGAGGTGTAGTGTTGGTGAGAATATGGAATTTGTATAGAAATTGTGTCTGCAAATAAAAGGGAAAGACGAAATTATTAGTCGTTAAAAGGGCAAAGTTGAAATTACAAAAGTTTCATTAAAAGAATTGTGGTTTCCCGATTTACTTGGAAGAGCTTATAAGGTGGTGTAGCGGAAGCTATAACGTGAAAAACTTGCAAGAAACAATTAGAAAACAACCTATCAATACTCTGTTGATACGCGCACGGATATCCGAATATCAGGCTTCAAATACGACAATCTTCGCACATATATTGTAATTGGATAGTTGAGAAACAATTCTCTGTATTTTTTATTAATCAAAAACTGAATAGCCTTTCGGCTTACAGGGCTATTTAAAGCAAACAAACCCTAACCCTAATCCGAAACCTTGTTAAGCAAGGAAACGGGCATAATTAACGGAAATTATCAAAAAAATTAAAAGCAAATTTAAGATAAATGCGAAAACAAATAAAACTAAGAATTCTAAGCAAGCCAGAATTGACGGAAGTCGATTCGGACTTGAAAAACTCAACTTATTGCGAAAACAAAACGTTCCTAAAACGGAACAAAACGGCAATTTCGGGGCCTAAACGATGGAATTTGGCCGAAAAAGGGCATGCCTCACCACCAAAGGTCGTGAATTTTGAAGATCTCGATGATTCGCTTCAACTGTGAAAGTTACACACCATTCCGACTCCGACACCAGTACTAGTAGAAATCATTTGGCCTTCTTACGATCCCATCCCTCAATGTAATCGAATGTCATGTCCGCTTTTGCATCACAAGGAAAGTCACATACTTACATGAGGTGGTTTTTGGCCAAAGAGATTTTAAATTGCATTAGCTCTTTCCCTAAATAATCCAAATATACTTAAAAGTGGTTTTTGGGTTCCAAAAGAGCTTTTAATCCCTCCAAAAGCTATGTCAAACAGACCATAATTTACGTAGTGTCCACAATGAATACATTAGAAATCAAAAGTTTGTAATTTACATATTGTGTATCAATTATTGCATATGAAATCATACCAAAATAATAGAAATACACAATTATATACCGATGTTACAGACACTTAATAGTATTGTAATGTTACCTTTGTTAAAAACTTAAATTGAAATTCATTGTGCTCGATTTTTCTATTTTTCTCCCCGAGCTAATTACTGTGTATCTATTAATTTATTGTTTGTGTTTTTGTTTATATTCTATATTTTTCGAAGCTTAAAAAAATAAAAAAAAATAAAAAAAGCTTTATTTTCGAACAAATTGTTACTCCCCAAGTCCCAATGCATTGGTTTTTTCTACCGACAATGTAACCATATAAGTAATATCTTATAAATGCAGTTAACACAAAAGTTGAGATGGCCGAGTTGGTCTAAGGCGCCAGATTAAGGTTCTGGTCCGAAAGGGCGTGGGTTCAAATCCCACTCTCAACAATCCCTTTTTAATTTGTCTTTTTTGAAAAACAACGTTACGCGTTGCTTTCACGTTTTGTACTTTTTATCCTTTTTTTTTTTTTTTTGAAAAACAAAATAAACCGTTGAATACAATAGTCCACGGCATGCACTCGGTGATTCTCAAACTGGGTTTCGAGTTTCGACTCTGATGTTTATATTAAAAAATGGGTTGATCAGTTTTTATGGGTGTTTTGGGTTTGTTGATTCTGAATTGAAAATGTTCGAAGAAATGACTGTTAGAGAAATGTTTATGAATAACGGTTTATGATACGAATCGTTTGCATTCTTTCTACGGATGCAGTTGGTTGGCAATGTGAAGCCCGATGAAGTTACAATGCTCATTGTTGTATCGTCTGTTTTGAGCTTGGGAGCGTTGGAGTTGGGTAGATGGGTTGATAGTTTAATTAGCTGAAGTGGATTGGAGGTTACGGTTTTATTGGGTACTGCATTGATAGATATGTATTCGCAATGTGGGTCTGTTGAGGGCCCGATTAGAGTGTTTGATGAAATGCCTGAGAGAAATGTTTTGACTTGGACGGCATTGGTTAATGGCCTTGCAGTGCATGGCCGCATTCAGGCGGCATTGAGAGTGTTTAACGAGATGAGGGAATCTGGTTTGTGAGGCCTGATCATATTACATTTTGTGGTGTTTTTAAGGCTATTACTTATTAGTCATTGTGGTTTGGTTGCCGAGGTTGGCAAGTTTTTGATCGCATTGAGAAGGAATATGGTATGGAACCAACAGTCGAGCATTATGGTTGTATGGTTGATCTCCTTGGCTGTGCAGGCTTGATCAAAGAAGTCTTTGAGTTTGTGGAGAAAATGCCCATCAGGCCTAATGCAGTTATTTGGAGGACTTTGCTCGGAGCTTGTGTGAATCATAAGAAACTTAACTCGACAGAAAAAGCGACAGAGAATGGTGATTATGTGCTTTTATCAAATGCATATATACAATGGAGTTGGTAGAGAAGGCTGAGGTGAGAACTTCGATGAGAAAGAAGAGAATTGGCAAGAGACCTGGACATTGTTAATAGTCTCAAAGTTGAAGGTTAGGTTCCTTGTACATCCAATGTGTTACATGACATGACATTGTAGAGAAGGAGAAGGAGCACAGTCTTGGTTGTCATAGCGAAAAGTTGCCAATTGCTTTCGCGCTTCTTTCTGTCAAAGAAATGAAGACGATGAGGATCATGAAGAATCTTCAAACTTGCAATAAGAAGTATCATTCGTTCAGAAAGCATGATTCAGGTAAATTCAACAAAGGAATAATTGTATGAGATCGAAATGGTTTCCATCATTGTAGTAAGGAATCTTGTACTTGCAACAAAAAAAAATGGTGATAAATCTTCCAATTCAGCTCACTTTCCAAGTTCTACATGGTTTATATCCATGTAGAACGAAAGCTTACATGGTTTATAAATGGTTTATACCGGCCATTTACATGTTTTTTATATACATGGTTAAAAACCATGAAATGTATTGAATGCATTTTCATTGCCGGTTGATTCGTGTAAAAATGTAAGTTTATATATAGATGAATACATTCATGTATAACTTTGAGCTTTGTACAAATCTCAAGTCTTGAAAATTAGATTATTTTTTGTTGTTGTTTGAATTCTTCATAGTTAGTTGAACAAAATTCTTCACATAAAAAATTGGAACTCTTTAAGTAGGCCAATTTGGCATACAAGAATGGATTAGATCAGATAGTAAATGATTAAGTAAGCATTGGTTATTTATATATATATATATATATATATATATATATATCAGAAATTCTATTATCAGTTCTTTGCATGTGAGCCACTGGATTTAAATACTTTGACTTGGCTGTATGCACTTGTCAGTCAAAGTATTTAAATCCAGTGGCCCATATGCAAGGAACTGATGTAACTTTTATCGGTTCGAACTGATAATAGAAAGACTATATATATATATATATATATATTAAGTATTGGACTAATTGACTAAGGTGGCATTTGTTTTTTGGTCTGAAAACTTAAAGTGCTGAATTGGGTCTGAAGTTTGAAGTCTGAAGTCTGAGCAATATGTTTGTTTTTTATTTTCTGAAGTCTGAATTAAGTGTTAAGTTGTTTGTTTTTTAAAAATAAAAACATCTGAAAACCTGTAATTTGACATTTATACCCTTACATTATTGATTGTTATATATCATTATATTTATTTATTATGTATTTATATTTTGTTAATTCAAAAATAATATATCACTATTTAAATAAAATTATAGTTCCTTTTAATTTATATTCTAAAAAAAATATTATTTTTGTGTTAAATAAAATTATATATATTATTATGGGATATTATTATTTTTTCACTCCTCTCACATTTGAACATTTGAGGTATTGATCATTTTACACATCTTATGTTGGTATTGGCCATAGTTTATTTAATAGTTATTAAAAGATAATAAAAAAATAATATTAAACAATATTATCTTCTTTCTCTTCTTTCTCAGCCACTCACTCTCAAATATCTATTCTCTTCATTCTCCACCGCCAATCACTCTCTCCCCATCACTCTCTCCCTAATTAATCTTCTTTCTCCTCAACTGATTATCTTCTTCTCTTCCTCTCTCTCACTCTCACCAGTAACCGATTCTCTCTCTCTCTCTCTCTTTCAAAATCGTCTCTCTCTTGCTCTCTCTCTCTTGACCATCAGGTGAAGATCCGGCGAAGTCGCCGCATACTCACCATGAACGAAGCCACCGAATCTGTGAGTGAGTTTGTCGGATCTGGTTTCGGAAGATGGAGGAAGAGGAACTTGCGAAACGATTCGGAAAATGATCGGATCTTCAATGGGTTGGAATGAACGAAGCCGAATCTGTTGAGGGCAATTTGGGCAAAAAAAAAGTAAATGAACTGAAGTCCTATAAGACTTCAGATAAAAGTTGAGATTTTCAACTTTTTTTCCTCAGATGTTTTTAATGGGTTTTCAGACTTAGATCACTTAAAAAAACAAACAAGAATGTCTGAATAGATGACTTTAAGTTTTCAAAGGCAAAAACAAACATGCCCTAAATATGATATTATTCTAGACTAAAATTAGTTTTATCCCTTATCTGGGGACTCGAATCTATGATATTGCAGACCGAATGAGATTGGTTAGGATAAGATTATATTAAAATAAATTAAAATTAATTATAGGAAAAATAAAATTGTTTTAAATTACATTAAATTTTAATAAAAAATTGAATTAAATTATTTTAAATCATTATATGTAATATAAAATCATGTAAGATTACTTTAGAATTTAAATAAAATATTTAACTTAAAAAAAAAACTATTCAAAATTAATTTTAAACAAAATAACATGATTTTACGTTTCTGGAAAAACATTAGGGTCTGTTCGATAATATTTTCTATTTTCATTTTCTATTTTATCAATTTTCAATTGAAAATAATTAATTGATTTTCATATTTTCAGAATCTGAAAACGTGTTTATTAACAATAACTGAAAACATTATTCTAGTTACACACACACACAAAAATTAATTGATTTTCATATTTTCAGAATCTGAAAATGTGTTTATTAACAATAACTGAAAACAGTATTTTAGTTACACACACACACACACACACACACACACACACACACACACACACATATATATATATATATTTTTTCAAATCAGTGCGTACTGATATAACTTCATCAATGTGTTGGATGTGGACCATTAAATTTACATACTTTGACTTAAAGTGTATACATTTATCAAAGCTTCTCTATAATCAGTGGTCTACATGAATTGGTACTGATGTAGTTACATCAGTGCGCACTGATGTGAACGGGACCATATATATATATATATATAAAGTAATAATATTATAATATATATTTAGTGTAATTGTTTTAAAAATATTGTTGACGGTGATTTTTGGTGATCACCAAGTTAACGATTCGTTTTCGAATTACTGCAATTTATATTTGAGTATGGTCAAAGATTGTAAAGAAATAACAGGTGATTTACGTGGTAAAACTCCAAAAGATCGGAGAAACATCCACGGGATCGTTGCCTCTAGCAACAAAGCCAAATCCACTATGAATCACGATTACAAGATGAAGAATGACAAAGAATGATTACAAGCTTTTCAATACGATTCTCTATCTCCTGTTCTACTTCTCGCGTCCCTTGCTTTACGAATAAAAGGGGTATTTATACATGTTGTATCTAGGGTTTTAAGATGACCGCTAGGGTTTAGTGTTGTGGCCCCCAAGTCTCGAGCGGTTTCCTAGTCCTATTTAGATTGTACTTCCCTTTTTCGGCTGTATTTAATTCTGAATGGAACTCTTTCTCCTTTATTTACGGGAGAACTGCTTGTTTCCTTTTTTACCTCTTATAATCCATATCGTTGCTTATCGTGGACCTGCCGGTTGCTGATTGCAAGTGTTGGTGACTGTTTTATTGTTTCCCGAGTGAGTTTGCCCGAGTGATCCCGAGTGTGCCCGAGTGTGTCCGAATCCGATCTGCTGCTCATGCTGATCGTCTTTGTTTGTGGTCGGACTACTTATCCTCTTTTCCGAGTAAGTTATCGTGAAGGTTCATACTCCATAGGTTGGCTTATCTTGACCTCTGCTGACCTGGCCTTCCATGGTGATGACGTGTCTTATCACGACTATTTTTACCTATAACAATACCCCCTTAAATATTTGAGCCGATCACGCTTAGTCAAGTTCTCTCGGGTCTAATATTTAACTTCAATATTTCTTTATAGTTAATCCTTACTTGTCGTTTCCTGCATTAAAGTATCCTCGTTTGGATCAGAGCTTTAAATGACGTGTTTTAATTGCGACCGCACACGTTTGATTTATCAATCATTTCAAATCTTTATGATGGCGATGCTTCTGCTCTTTGGCGGCGCCTGACGTTCCCTTGCTGCCACTTGTCCCTATTTGTTTGGCTGTGGTACGATGTATTTATGGGATGTGACCTTTCTACTCGTCTGCGCTCAACCCACGTCATCAGTCCTAACCCCTCTTTTTTCCCGCTTTTTCTGCAACCGCTCCTAGGGTTTTGGTATTTTTAAAATCGAGACGTCGCCTATATATTCTGGTTTTGATTTCTTCTCTTTCACCTTTTTCTTTCATTTTTCGCTTTTTATCTTCTCTTCCAGTATCTTTGCGTGCTCTTCGAAGGAGGTTTTATCTGTGCCTTTTGATCCTCTGTTTTCTGTTTGGTTTACTAGCCCGTTTTTTCTAACCCTGCCATCCTTGAGTTTACCTGCTTCTTCCCCCAGATTTTTTCCTCGGAGGCTTTTTCTTCTGCGATCTGCGCCGTCTTCATTCTTTACTTCATCAAGGTTAGTCTTTATGGATTCCGGAGCTAGATATCGTCTTTTTACTGTTGGTATGATTGCTATTGAGCGAAATGATGCTTTCACTGCGTCGGTTGTTCACAGGTTATTAGACGAGCCCCGTTTCGATCAGCCGCGCTATACCGACGTTGATATTTCTGGACTTTTTCCGGAAAGGCCTGTAACTTCTGAGGTTCCTCCTGCTTCAGAGATCCCTTCTGCTTCTGCCGGTTCATCACCACCTTACTCATACCAACCTGAAGCTTGGTCGGGTTCTTCTGCTTGTACTGATATTCGCCCGAGCAGAAGACCAGGAAAGAGGATGACCACTCGTAAAGTTTACAAAGACTCGCATTCTCGGGAAAGCCGAGTGGCGGCCCAAAGGATTATTGAAGATGATATTGAAGAGGAGCACAGGGCCGCTCGTATTCCCTTCTCCCCCGAGCGTATTTGCGTTTATGATGTTGAGCCGAACGTGGTCGGCCCTGACGAGATAACGCGATATATGCGGCGGTTCGATTTGGACAGCAATGAGATTTCGCTGATTCCAGCCGAAGGTCGGGCTGCATGGAACCCACCCCCCGGCCACGTAGCAATTTACGGGTCCATGCTTACCTGCGGCGTCACTCTTCCTCTTCAGCCTTTTATTACTTGGTTCTTGGCTGAAGCCCGACTCGCTCCGGCCCAGCTAACGCCGAACAATTATCGCATCCTGATGTGCATGTGGCACATGTGGCATAGAATGAAGCGGCCACCTCCCACCCCTCGCGAGGTTCGCCATTTTTATTCGCTGAGGCCAGTGGGGAAGACCGGGATTTATTTTCTCCAGTCGAACCAGCCCGAGTTCTGGATTCCAAAGGATGTCGTGGTCAAGGGCAGTGTCGAACCGACCACGGACGAGAAGATGAAAGGGTTCGTTTGGGGCTTCCCGACCTCGAACAAGTTTTGGAAGAACAGCTGGTTCTTCGTGGGCAAAGACTGGGGCCAGTCGATTAGTTTCGACTTGGACGGCACTCAGATGACCTGCCGGGTTCCTCGGTACTTCTGCACGCCGCAGTGGAACCATCTAACTTCAGCTTTTACTGATGATGAGCTGAAGACCTTGGCTCGGGCAGCAGTCCGCCCCTTAGAGAAAAGGGGAAAACCCTATCTCTATAGAGAGGGGAAAATGATCAAGGCCCATCTCTTCCCTCAGATTTCCGCGTGCCGCAGACGCCGTAAGTTTACTTCCTTGTATGCATTTTTTATTTGCAACCTGACTTCTAAGCTTGCTTGCTAACTCGGATTCTTCTCTTTTTCTTTTTTTTTTTTTTTTTTTTTTTTTTTTAAGTGTTTGATGTAGATATAGTCAGTGATGGTCTGGCGCGCCGGATGAAAGGCATCGTCGAGGCGAGTCGAAAGGCAGTCCTTCGCCAGCGAGATGCTGGGATAGCCCCTCCTGAAGACGAATCTGACGAGGGTACTCCCGGGAACGTTCCCGAGGGAGATGATGAAGAGTGAGTACCCGATTATGTGCCCGAGGAGGCTCACGATCAAGAACCGACCGTGCGTTTGGCGGGAGCTGAGGGCACCTCGGGGAACTTTGGAGTAAGTAGGACCTTTGCTGATTCAGGCAATCCCGCAGGTCCTTCCTCCAAGGGGAAAGAAAAAGTAGGGGATCTCCCTGAGCCCGAGCAGGCAAATCCCCCCAGCGGATCTGGTTCTCCCCACTCTGCTGCTGATATGCAAAACGTCCCTTTTGAAGCAGTTGGGGGGCCTTCAGGTGCGGTAGCTCCGGAGTTTCCGACTTCAGTTGAACCGAACCGTTCTTCTTCGGAGATTCCTGCCTCTGCTGATCCGATTTCTACTCCTGGGGACAGCAACACTGAAGCTAGGCAGACTGGGAAAAGGAAGGCTTCGTTTTCTTCTGGTCGCCCTTTCCCAAAGATTCCCCGAGTAGTTGCGTATGTTAATTTCTCTTCGGAGGACGAAGGGGAGGATGATGCGAGCGTGACCCCACCGCGGGAGCAGGTCAGAGAGAGTGCTGGTGGCTCAGCCGGCCTTCCTCGGGCGGCCCCGTCCGCCGAACTCCCCGAAGGCGATGTGGGTGATATGGGCTCCTCTCCCCAAATCGATGATCCCACCCCCGAGACTATTTTCAGGGCCATGGCTTCAGGCCGAGCCTATATTGGGGAGGATCGTTGGAGTCATTTCAGGACCGGGACTGTGTCTGACCGACTCCGTAATTTCTTCAACAGCGCTTCCTACGTGAGTGACTCATATGCGTCATTTCGCATTCTTCCCCTTTTTTTTTACTTATATTTGTTGTTGATTTGTTTGTTGCAGATGGTGGCCGAGATGTCTGGGGCTTGCCAAGCTGGCGAAGCCCAGGCGGAGAAAATAAGAAGGCTAGAAGCCCAATTGAAGGAGAGCGAAGATCACTGTTCTCGGGCTGAATTAGCTCGTCAGGAGGAGGCCAGGTCGAGTGAGATGCTCGTAAATCAGTGCTTAGCACGGCAAATGGAAGCCGAGCAACGGGCATCTTCTGCTGCGGAGGAGGTCAGGACTCTGCAGGATCAACTGTCATCCACCCGGGAAGCCTTGCTTCGAGCCGAACAGAACGCCGAAGACGCCAAGTCTGCTTATGAACGTCGAATCGACGACTTGGAGTGTCAGGCCCTGACGGCCAAGGAACTGTCGAAGGGAGCTAGGCTGGAAATGGAGCTACAAAGCGTTGACCGTTTTAAGAGATCTCCAGCCTATGATGCTCTGCTTCTTCGGGAGTTCCAGCATGGAATGGTCTCGGCCGGCGAATTTTTTAAGCAAAGAACAGGGCGACTGATCGGGCCCGGGCCAACTGGAGCCTGTCAATTAGGAAGCATGTGGATACATCCTTGGAGTCTCTCCGGATCCAGATGAAGGAGTGGCGGGCGTATTGTAGAAGTAAAGGAAAAACGCCACATCCCATGCACCTTGAGGTTCCGACCGCCGAGTCGTTCTCTACCTTTTACGCCAGTGAAAGGGCGAGTTTTAACAACGAGATACCCGACTTGGGGCCCGTTCCTGGTACTGACTACAGTCACTGGATGGATGACGAAGAAGATGTGATCGTATGGCCATCGGACGACAGTCTTCTGAGCGAGTATGTGATGGAGCCTGACCCTGATGTTGGCAGAAGCAGCTCACCACCCCCGGCGCCTTCCTCTTGATCTTCAAGCCTTTTTGTAACTATGCTTGTACATCTTTCATATATACATCATACATTGTTCATATATACATCATACATTGTATCCTTCTATACACTATGAATATAAGACCAAATTTTACTCTTACATTCTATTTTTGCCGAGTATCTTATGTAACTGGCTTATCAATTTAGACCGAGTATCTTATTTAACCGGTAACTAATTTTTTGCCGAGTATCTTATGTAACTGGCTTGTCAATTTAGACCGAGTATCTTATTAACCGGTAACTAATTTTTTGCCGAGTATCTTATGTGACTGGCTTACACCCTTTGATTTTTTAGGGTTGTTTAACCTTCACGTTGCGTCGGGGCTCGCCGCGACCATACGTTGAGGTCCTTGCACAAGTCATCTAGGACGTCTCCTGGTTTTATCTGCGCAAGGGTTCGTCGAATCGTTGGGGTACTTTGTACCGACCAACACGACTGCGCATCTCACTAGTCTTTCTAGCGGCGCTCCGAGCATTTTCCCAGTTATCCTGGTGCCTCGGTTTTGCCTTTTTGCTAAGGGACGCGTTTGCATCGCTTTAACTAGGCGGGCATGCTACTACAGCTTTTCCGCCCTTCGAGCACCACTCGTCCGCTCTTTCGCGGCTTATAGCGCTCGACTTTTTCGGCATTTATTCGGTCGCCTTGAGTGACCTCCATTGAAATATTGCTCATGGATTTTATTGATTCCGCCACATCGTATTTGCAACTGAACTTTATTAGATGATCATGAACATGAAATTAATAAATAAATCTGAAATTTCAACGCAGAAACTAAAAACTGAGCTAAAGCAGAATAAATAAACTGTAGAACCATAACCGGATTCTTTTAGGGATAGAAGATCTTCAGATATTGTGCGTTGCATGGTCGGGGTACCAGGCTACCTTCTGGTCGGGCTATCATGTAGGCCCCGTGCCCTACGATTCTCTTGATGATATATGGCCCTTCCCATTTGTCGGCGAGGGATCCTGATGATTTATCCTTGGTATTCGGTGATACTCTCCTCAGCACTAGATCCCCGAGTTGGAATCTCCACTCCCGAACATGAGAGTTGTAGTACCTAGCGGCCCTTTGCTGGTATGCGGAATTTCTTACTTGTGCTGCGTCTCTGATTTCTTCAAGCTCGTCTAGGTTCTGCTGCAGCATGTCTATATTGTGCTCGGGACTGTATAGCTGGACCCTGGGGGATGTGAAAGTAGTTTCTGCTGGGATAACAGCTTCTGTCCCGAATGCCAGCGCGAAAGGAGTTTCCCCTGTGGAAGACCTCACAGTTGTTCGGTATGCCCATAGCACCTCAGGCAGTTTATCTGCCCAGCCACCTTTCTTTGCCTCTAGCTTTGCCTTTAATGTGTGCTTGATTACTTTATTCACGGCCTCCGTTTGGCCATTGGTTTGAGGATGAGCAGGCGATGCGTAGTAGTTTGCGATCTTGAACTCTTCACACATTTCTCTGAACTTCTTATTATCGAATTGAGTCCCATTGTCTGTTATGATGATGCTCGGGATCCCAAACCGATATATTATATTCTTTTTAACGAAGCTGGTAGTGTTTGCCTCGGTGATGTGTACAAGTGCTTCTGCCTCTGCCCATTTGGTAAAATAATCCACTGCCACAATAGCATGTTTGGCTCCTCCCTTCGTTCCTGTGGGCATTGGTCCTATCAGGTCGAGTCCCCACATGGCAAAGGGCCAAGGCGAGGTTAAGCTTCTGAGCAACTCTGGGGGTCGCCGAATGTCATTTGCTACTCTTTGGCATGTTTCGCAACTTTCTGCGAATTGCTGCGCTTCCGCGAACAGAGTCGGCCAGTAGAACCCTTGCCGGAGTATCTTGTGTGCTAAGCTTTTACCCCCAGTGTGGTTCCCACATACTCCACTGTGGATACTTCTCAGGATCTCTCCAGTCTTCTCACCGGAAATGCATCTCTGCAATACCTTCGAGAATCCTCTCCTATATAATTCTCCTCTCAGAATCGTGTACCGGGCTGACCTGTATCTGATGCGTTTAGCTTCCACAGCATCCTCCGGTAGTATGTTCTCCTCCAAGTACTTTCTGAGTTGGTATGTCCAGTCGCCCGGGCTAGGTCGGATCTCTGCTATTATGATTTCCTCGGGTTCCGCTGTACTTGGTTTAGTCAGGTGCGTCACTGGTATTGCTTTGGATCTGATGCTTGTGGTGGCTGAAGCTAATTTGGACAAAGCATCTGCCTTTTCGTTCTCTTCCCGAGGGATCTGAGAGATTCTGTATGCTTTGAACTTTTTAAGTAGTCTTTTTGCAATGTCCAAATAAGCTATCATGTGCTCTTCCCTGGCCTGGTATTCATTCAGTACCTGATGGACCACTACCTGTGAATCACTGTAAACTTCCAGCTCATCTGCCCCTAGTGCTATGCAGACTCTCAGACCGGCCAGCAAGGCTTCATATTCTGCTTGGTTGTTGGTTGCCTTGAAATCGAACCTCATGGCACATTCTACAGTATCCCCCTCGGGGGTCGTTATGACTATCCTGCCCCGCTGCCATGCGTGTTCGATGACCCATCTACATGTAATTTCCATTGGAATTTAGTAGTCTGTTCATCTTCCATTGCCCTCCTTACCTCGGCGTCTGGCTCGGTGAATTCTGCTATAAAGTCGGATACCGCCTGCCCTTTGATGGCCGTTTTTGGTGTGTATCTGATGTCGTATTCGCTGAGCTCTACCGCCCACTTGGTCAGCCTTCTGACTACTTCTGGCTTTTGAAGAATGAGTTTCAGCGGGCAGTCTGTATATACCTCTATTGTATGTGCTTGGAAATATGGCCTTAGCTTCCTGGCCGATGTGATCAGAGCTAACGCTATTTTTTCTGCCGGCGAGTATCTAGTTTCCGCCGCTAACAACGCTTTGCTTGTATAGTACACTGGCTTTTGTATTCCTTCCTCCAGTCGGATCAACACCGAACTCGTCAGCCACCTCTGGTGACCGAGAGGTATAAGTATAATGTTTCTCCCACCACCGGTTTTGAAAGGATTGGTGCTCTCCCCAGATATTCTTTTAATTTTTGAAAGGCTTCTTCACACTCTGTACTCCATTCGAGCCCTTTCCCCTTTTTTATTGCTTTAAAGAATGGGGCGCATTTGTCTGTTGACTTGGCTATAAACCGGTTGAGTGACGCGAGGCATCCCGTTAGCCTCTGCACATCTTTTAGCGTCCTGGGTGAAGCCATTCCTTCTAGTGCTTTGATCTTCTCAGGATTTACTTCGATTCCCCTCTGGTGCACCTGAAAACCTAGAAACCTTCCCGAAGGTACCCCGAACACACACTTGCTTGGGTTGAGCTTCATCTGATACTTTCTTAGGACGTCAAAGGTTTCCTTCAAATCCTCCGTGTGTTTTTCTGCAGTGGTGCTCTTAGTCAGCATATCATCCACATAAACCTCCATATTTTTTCCAATCTGCCGAGCAAACATCCTGTTTACTAGCCTCTGGTATGTTGCCCCGGCGTTTTTCAATCCGAATGGCATTACTTTGTAACAATATAAACCCTGGTCCGTGGTAAACGACGTCTTTTCCTCATCTGCCTTATTCATCCGGATCTGATTGTATCCCGAGTAGGCGTCCATGAAGCTCAACAATTCATGTCCTGCTGTCGCATCTACCAACTGGTCGATCCTCGGTAGTGGGAAACTATCTTTTGGGCAAGCTTTGTTCAAGTCTGTAAAGTCTACACACATCCTCCATTGCTTGTTCTTTTTCTTGACCAACACCACATTGGCCACCCACTCCGGATACTTGACTGCCCTTATCGACCCCGCGGAAAGTAGCTTTTCTACTTCCTTCTTGATTGCGACGCTTCTTTCTGGATTGAATAGTCTTCTTTTTTGTACCACGGGTCGGAACTCGGGGTCGGTGGAAAGATGATGTGAAATCACCTTCGGGTCTACCCCCAGCATATCTTCATGGCTCCAAGCGAAAACATCCTTGTAATTTCTTAGTAGCGCAATAAGTACGATTTTGACATGTACGCTCAAACTTGCCCCTACTTTCACTGTCCTACCTGGATCCTCCGGGTCTAGTGCCACCTCTTGGGTCGGCTCGTCTTCCCTATCCTCCGGTCCTTCTCTGGGATCCAACTCAAAATCTTTCGGCACTTCTGCCTGTTCTTCAGGTTCTCTATCCTCTTGCTGGACTGTTACCATGTATACCTGGCGTACCTCCCTATCTTTATATACTGATAAGTTTGCTCTACGGGCCATCTCTTGTGACCCTTTGACCACTCCCACACCATATTCGGTCGGGAATTTCATCATGAGGGCATAAGTTGCTGTCACCGCCTTGGCTTTATTCAAAAATGGTCGGCCCAGTAAAGCATTATACGGCCAGTTTTCCGTATCTACCACCACAAAGTCGAGCAGCACTGTCTTCTGGCAAGGGGCTTTTCCGATCTTCACAGGTAGCTTAACCGTGCCGAGTGACCTCACTTCGACCCCTCCAAATCCTCTAAGGGGTGTGGGAAAAGGCTGTAGGTCTTTCCTGTCTAGCCTCAGCTGGTCATATACTTCTGCACTAAGAATGTCTGCCGAACTCCCATTGTCGATCAGAATTCGATGAACTTCTCTATGGCGGATCCGAGCGCTGACCACTAGTGCGTCATTTGGCCTAACATCCACTCCGTGTGAGTCGGCCTCTGTGAACACGATCGGGTCCCAGCCCTCCTTGATTCTTTTCGGGTCGGGCTCAATAGAATTGACGTCCAGGTCTCTCCGTGCCTCCATAGCTTCCCGAATCTCCTGGGTTCTTTCCCTGTTACTCTTGCCCGTTGCTGGACCTCCGAAGATGGTGTTAATTGCTCCTTCATCCTCAGCTTTCTTGGGACTATGTTTTCTTACCCGTCCGTCCGTCCTGTCGGCTATCTTTCTGTCCATCTGCCCTGTCCGTCTTTTTGAAAACAATGTCCTTCAAATGCCCTTCCCTAATAAGAGTCTCGATATGATCCCTTAGCTGGAAACACTTGGATGTCTCGTGCCCATTCTCTTTGTGGAAACGGCAATATTTGGTGGTGTCCCTCCGAGCATATGTCGATTGCTTAGGTGGTTCTTTGGACATGTTCTTCTCTTCTAGGATTGCCAGGACTTCTTCTTGATCTTTCTTCAACGGGGTATAATTTGTATATCGGCCCTGGAACCTCTGCCGTGGTTGATCGGTTTTTGGGTCGTATGCTCGTCGTCCATCCCGACCATCCCGTGCTTTATTCTTCTGCTTAGTCACCTTTGGTATCAGGCATCTTGGTCTGGTCCCTGGTTTTGGATCCCTCTGGGCGACCGCCATGTACGAAGTAACCTCCTGTGGCAATTTCCTCTTCTTCGGCCAAGGCGTAACCTCCTGCCATGTCCATCATATCGGCATAGCTGGTTAGTCGGGCTCTTCTGAGGTCAAAGGACAATTGGCCATTCTGAAGGTTGTTAATGAACGCGGCAATTATTGCTTCGTCGTTTGCACTTCCGATCTCGGACACTTCTTGACATAACCTTCCCAGATATTTCTTCAGCGACTCGTCTTTTCCCTGTTTGAGTTGGGATAAATGAGCCACTGACTTTTTCCTGTGTACATTCCCGAGGAACTGCCTTGAGAAAGCCTTGCTCAGTTCGCCGAAGCTACTTATGCTTGCTACTGGCAACCTTCCAAACCACCGGGAGCCTAGATCCCCAAGAGTTTGAGGAAAATTCAAACATAGTAGTGCATCATTATGGACATATTGCGCCATAGCGCTCCTATACCTCCGGACATGCTCTTTTGGGTCTGTATCCTTCTTGAACAGCTCGATGTGGGGCATTCTGAATCTTTCTGGGAAAGGCATCCTCAAAACCCCATTGGTAAAAGGGCTTCCGGATTCATCGTCTGACAGCTCATTACGCCCATACCGCCTGACCAAAGCATCCATTTGCCGACGATTATTTTGAACTTCCCGGGTGAGGCTCTGTATAAGTATGTCTCTGTCCCCTTCAGGCTCTCCTGACGCATTGAAGTTCTGGCTTATGGTCAGTTTTTGGCCCCTCTCCTCGGGATTCAACTCTCTATGATCTCGGTTTAGGCCATGCAGTCGGACTGTGCTCCTTTGGCGCTTGCGATGGTGGTTCTGCTCACTTTCTTCCGAGGATGACCGGTCTCTCCGGTGGCCACGCCTCCTGGGGCGGTCTCGATCTCCGGCTACCCGATCTTGATAGTACTCTTTGTCGGAATCATTCCCCTCTCTGTGCTCCCTACTTCTCCTGGCTACTCTTTCAGATAGCATCTCTGGTCCTGCCTGTAGGATCTTGTCTCGCCTTTGGGGGTGCATCAGGGGTTGGTATCACCACCGCGGAGCGCAGTCTTGCTGTCTGCTGGCTTGGGGCGGACAGTTCATGAGGTGACATCAAACCTTCCGTAACAGAGAGATCAATTCCCTGCCTTGCTGCGTCTGATATGAGCTGTTGTAGAGAAGCACGGAGTCGCTGCGCGATTTCTTCATTCGCTGTAGGTAAACGTTGAATACCAGCCAAGGCAGCTGACTGGTTTGCCGTCGTCAAAGTTGCATCCGCCGTATTGAGCGCGGTGTCATCTTCCAACTCGTTACTTGGCACGCCCTGACTGTACCTGGAATCGCTACCATCTCCGTCGCCAGCCATTGTTGTCACAAAGTCCTGGGTCCCCCTCCTTCTAGCGCCAATTGTTGACGGTGATTTTTGGTGATCACCAAGTCAACTGATTCGTTCTCGAATTACTGCAATTTATATTTGAGTATGGTCAAAGATTGTAAAGAAATAACAGGTGATTTACGTGGTAAAACTCCAAAAGATCGGAGAAACATCCACGGGATCGTTGCCTCTAGCAACAAAGCCAAATCCACTATGAATCACGATTACAAGATGAAGAATGACAAGAATGATTACAAGCTTTTCAATACGATTCTCTCTCTCTCTCGTTCTACTTCTCGCGTCCCT
Source organism: Acer saccharum (assembly GCA_030490815.1). Classification (NCBI taxonomy): domain Eukaryota; kingdom Viridiplantae; phylum Streptophyta; class Magnoliopsida; order Sapindales; family Sapindaceae; genus Acer; species Acer saccharum. Next base: position 15,313,482 of record CM059878.1, on the reverse strand, counting down.
GCTTTATGAATAAAAGGGGTATTTATACATGTTGTATCTAGGGTTTTAAGATGACCGCTAGGGTTTAGTGTTGTGGCCCCCAAGTCTCGAGCGGTTTCCTAGTCCTATTTAGATTGTACTTCCCTTTTTCGGCTGTATTTCAATTCTGAATGGAACTCTTTCTCCTTTATTTACGGGAGAACTGCTTGTTTCCTTTTTTACCTCTTATGATCCACATCGTTGCTTATCGTGGACCCTGCCGGTTGCTGATTGCAAGTGCTGGTGACTGTTTTATTGTTTCCCGAGTGAGTTTGCCCGAGTGATGCCCGAGTGTGCCCGAGTGTGCCCGAGTGTGTCCGAATCCGATCTGCTGCTCATGCTGATCAGTCTTTGTTTGTGGTCGGACTACTTATCCTCTTTTCCGAGTAAGTTATCGTGAAGGTTCATACTCCATAGGTTGGACTTATCTTGACCTCTGCTGACCTGGCCTTCCATGGTGATGACGTGTCCTTATCACGACTATTTTTACCTATAACAAAAGGAAAGACAGAAAAGATGGAGTCCCGTTCAGAAACATGTATATTTGTAGGGTATCCAAAAGAAACTAAAGGATATTATTTCTATAGTCCTTCAGATCTTAAAGTATTTGTTTCGACAAATGCTAAATTTTTGGAAAAGGGCTATATGAATGATTTTGTGCCTAGAAGTAGAATTGTCCTGAATGAGATGTCAGGAGATACAATTCCACGAGAGGTTACACAACCTAACCCAATTGTAAGTTCCGATCCAACACAAGATCAACAACCTACCATTCCTCGTCGTAGTGGGAGGGTTAGAACACAACCCGAAAGATACATCGGTCTGGGAGAATCAGTGGAGAATCTCCCGGACGATGATGATCCCTATACGTACAAGGAAGCTATGGAGGATGTTGATAGTCGCCATTGGCAAAAGGCAATGCAATCCGAGATTGAATCTATGTTCAATAACAAAGTCTGGTCCCTTGTAGACTTGCCTAAAGGGATAAAACCCATTGGGTGCAAGTGGATATACAAGAGGAAAAGAGGTATGGATGGAAAGGTGGAAACCTTTAAGGCTAGATTAGTAGCTAAAGGGTATACACAGAAAGAAGGTATCGATTACGAGGAAACCTTCTCTCCTGTGGCCATGCTTAAATCCATTAGGATACTCTTATCCATTGCAGCATCTTTAGATCTAGAGATTTGGCAAATGGACGTCAAGACAGCTTTCCTAAATGGAAGTCTTGACGAAAGCATCTACATGATACAACCAGAGGGATTCATTGAAAAGGGCCAAGTGGATAAGGTATGCAAGTTGCAGAAATCCATATATGGATTAAAGCAAGCATCCAGATCCTGGAACATAAGGTTTGATCAAGCTGTCAAAGGTTTTGGATTTATTCAGAATCCTGATGAACCTTGTGTATACAAAAGGATTAAAGGCGACAAGTTGGTTTTCCTGATTCTTTATGTTGATGATATACTACTCATTGGAAACGATGTAGGTGTATTGACATCAGTAAAAGAATGGTTAGCAAAACAATTTGATATGAAGGACTTAGGAGAAGCAAGTTTATTCTAGGTATCCAAGTAATAAGGGATAGAAAGAATAGAACGATTGCATTATCCCAAGCTTCATACATAGACAAAATCTTGTCTAGGTTTTCCATGCAGGATTCCAAGAAAGGTATGTTACCTTTCAGACATGGAATCAAGCTTTCTAAGGAACAAGTTCCTAAGAATGAGCATGAAGAGCAATTCATGAGTAGAGTTCCATATGCCTCGGCAGTTGGAAGTCTCATGTATGCAATGCTCTGTACTAGACCAGATATTTGTTTTGCTGTTGGCATAGTTAGCAGGTTTCAATCGAAACCTGGTCCTGATCAGTGGACGGCAGTCAAGCATATTTTCAAGTATCTTAAGAGAACGAGAGATAATATGCTTGTATACTCTGGAGGGGATTTGGTTCCCGTTAGGTATACAGATTCTGATTTCCAATCAGATTCTGACTCCAGAAAATCCACATCAGGGGCTGTGTTTACTATTGGAGGAGGAGCAGTCATATGGAGCAGTATCAAGCAATCTTGTATTGCTGATTCCACCATGGAAGCTGAGTATGTTGCTGCATGCGAAGCTGCCAAAGAGGCTGTTTGGCTCCGCCAATTCTTGATTGACTTAGAAGTGGTTCCTAGTGTGAATAAGCAGATCACTATCTACTATGACAACAGTGGAGCAATGGCTAATTCGAAAGAACCAAGAAGTCACAAGAGAGGTAAACACATTGAAAGAAAGTATCATCTTTTATGGGAGATTGTTCAAAGAGGTGACGTGACGATTACCAAAATCACGTCAGCAGAAAATCTAACGGATCCCTTCACAAAGGCTCTACCTCAGAAGAGTTTCGATGGGCATCTAGAGAATATGGGCTTGAGAGATATGACACATTTGCTATAGCGCAAGTGGGAGATTGTTAGGATTATGCTCAATAGCAAGAGTGTAATGTTGTAATTAACAATCTTTTTCATATTAATAAAGTGATTTCTGGTTTAACAAATCGTATAGCATTTATAGTTTATATTATAATTGTCAAAGTAAATAATCATAAGGTCTAAAGACTATGGGAAAAGAAGAATTGTTCGTACATCTGGATATGTATGTGGTAGACACAATTCTTTAGTTAGTCTTGAATAATGTTCACAACTTAAGTTAAAGGTTGGGCACCTTTATCTTGTTAAAGTTGTAGAATTCTTTTGCTAGCATTTGAGTGGGATCAAATGAGATATGATGAGTCTAAAATCATCGGAGTGTCTTCGAGCAAAAGGATCTAGTGCACTGGGTGCATTGAACTGGATCACAATGAAAAGCTTTATCTAGAACCGTCAGTAGATAATAGTCTTTTCATTATCAGGACAATCGGAGAGTCTATCTTAATCCTGAGATAAATGATGGACTTATGGTTGCAAGTGATATCATTTGAGTTATCAATGAGTACGATTATATCGCATAGTCTATCCTCGATAGTTTGGTGATATTCATTTGTTAATCGATAGAGGACTTCATTTATAGATATGGACATCGTGGCTCCATTTAATAAAATGAGAGTATAATATTATCATATGGATGTTTTGAGGTAATTGGATATTAAATCTCAACGTTGAGTTTTCGATAGTGTCTATTGAAAACATGGCTTCTGGACAAGTCAAAATATCCAAGTTCAAAACGTGGTCATATGAGTAAATATGGTAACTTGGAGAGTTATAGGCGGTCTATGAACTCTTGGCGATTACTGATATTAATCACGAGGATACACTATCTCCAATATGATTGTCTAGGGTATGAATGAGGAGCATCTTCCTTTTCTATCTTTATTTAAGAGTTCAGTTTTAGCTCTTTAGTGGAATGAGTTAAAATTAATGGATCGGACCTAAGTGAATCATTTGTTGATTGTGATTAGGTTATGTCTATTGAAGCTTAAATTTAGATGGCCCGCCAAGATCCCCAATCCACACGGACTTGCATGGATCACTTGATATATTCTACCGGACCAATTTAAGGGTCCATCTAGAATTGCATTTAATATATTAAGAATATAATTTGCACATTATTTAAGTAATGGGCTGCTCAATTATATTAATATATTAATGAAAGACATGTGGGCTTGTTTCTTTTAGTAAGAATGGGTCTGGTTCACATGTGGGCTTTTTATTTAAAGTCCAATGGATTAAATGAAATAAGAAAATAATGTTAGGCCCAATCTTATACAAGTGGGGCGGCAAGGTTAAAATTTTAACCTAAAATATTATTTTGTTTCATTTGTTTTAATTAAATAAGAATTAATTAATTTATTGATTAATTGTTTAATTAAAGAAACAAATCTTTCCTAAAAGTAAAAGACTTGTTTGACAAGGAAATAAATAAATTAGTTTTATTTATTTAATCAAATAAGGAGTCTTTTTATTTAGTCAAAATAAAAGAATAAAAATCAAGGAGTTGGATTAGGGTTTGAAGTCTATAAAGTTGAAAAGAATTAGGGTTGAATTTTAGTCACCCTATATAAGTGACATGATGAAATTCGGCCAACCCTAATCTTAGACTACATAGAATTCGGCAACCCTAAAGGAAAAAGAAGAAAAAATTCGGCCAACCTATATAAGGGTTCTTATAGGGTTCGGCCACCATAGGTTTTGGTGCTTGAGTTTTTTATTTCTTTCTTCTTCTTCTTAATTCTAAGAGAGTTTTTATTCTAGAAAGACAAAAAGGAGTGTGAAATTATTCTTTGATAGTATACTATTGCTTAATCATTAATAAGCTTGTGTATACGATATCGATCTAGGTTCACGCGAGTTTCGATCATAAGATTGAGAACTCAAAAGTGACCGGAATAATTTTGACATTCTTTTGATTGTTTTGTGACTAACAAAGAAAAGAAAGTTTTTGTTTGGTCCATTCACAGGTTTGCAATTCAAAGAAAAGGGAGACCACGCTCCTAGGTAATCCACGTTCGTGCTCGGATTGAAGGTCTTGCGGATTACCATCGACGTAAGTCAATCGGATCACGCGACAAAAGGTAATTTACTTTTGTTAATATATATGCATGTTTATTGATTAAAAGGGTTTAAGGTTCATAAAGGAAAAATTTTAAAAGTCACTAAATCGTTTTTAGTATCGCTTCCGCTGCGTTTACCACTTTTGTTATTATTTTTCCCTACAACTAGAATGACCACAAGCACCAAGAAGCTTGACAACATACTTGGTGTAGGAAAAAGCCCTTGTGACAAAAGAGGTCTTGGATTCGAAGTGAGCAAGGATTGCTCTATTCCTAAGAAGACCGTCTTTGTCAAGAGTTTTGGGAAGATAGAAGCGTTACCGGTGCAAACTCCTAGGAAGAAATTAGAACTAGGACAATGTTCGAAAAATGCACAAGTGAAGGTGGTGAAAACGAGACAACCCCAAGCTCAACGGATTAGAGCCTCTCGAGTCAACTCTCCTCAACAAATGACTCACTATGTGAAGAGACAAAACATGCTACCTCATCCAAGGAGGCAACCCATTCCGGTTCAACCACATAGAAGACATGAACCGACTCAACACCAAAGGAGACATCAAATGCATGATGAGTCTCCAATGACTTCACACGGATATGGTATGAATTCTTACTTCGTACCAACTTGTCATTATTGTGGTGTTTATGGGCATATTAGGCCTAAGTGCTTTAAGTACATTAAGCATTGTAGGATTAATAGCATGATAGAGAAAAAGAAGCTAAGAAGAGCCCATTTGCATGAGCCTAGGAAATCCTTTGTCAATAATCCTAGGTTAGTGAATGACATGCAACCCTTAACCACTAAGAAGAAAAAAGTCATATCTATGTGGATAAGGAAAAATGAACCCGCTTGCTACGAGACTAACAAGTCTCAAATAGGTTCAACTAAGTCCAATGGACTTGGTAGGTCCATAGGACCTCATTGCCTTCATTGATGAAGGTTGATTCTAACCCCATATGGGGAACTCAAGCAAAGAGAGCTATTTTTGCATTATTGTCACTTGCAAAAATTTTGAAATATCTTATACTTCTCTTTTTGTTGCTTGAGTAAGCTTGGTTGCGCATATGTATATATATTTTCAATTCAATAAGTGTGAACCTTGCTTGTTTACAATCCATGTCATATTTATGTTCAAACATGCATTTTGGACTAGGAGTTTTTCATAGGAAGTATGATATGAATGAACTTTAGTTATCTCCATGACATGATGATTCTTTTATAACATGCTAATGTCTAATGAAAAAGCATGAATTGATAATTGCGTTCTTAAATGCAAAAACGTGTGTGAAAAAGCTTATGAGACTCAAATGAAAAAGGATCTTGTATCCATTCAAGGATTTTACAATCCAAATGTCTCTCTTTCTTTATTGGTTGAACATGTCTACTATCATACGGATATCTTATCCGAAAAAATCAAATAGGGTGCAAAGTTGCTCATGACATGTTTAGCTTATAAAGTTGGATATAGTTGTTCTTAAATTGAAATCAATGAAATTTCTATATCCTTGCTTCTCTCATGACAATGGTGAAATTGGTTTGAATTCCTATTAGAAACCTTTGTCATTTGCTTTGCCAAATACCATGGTATTTTGGACTTGAATGCTATATGTCTTGTATGCAAAGCATTTTTGATTCACACATTTTTATACTAATAAAACTCCTTGTTTCTCTCCGATTAATTGAGATTGCATAAAGTGACTTATATTGATTATGCAAATACTAGAATGCTACTATCTCTCTTTGCCTTGAGTGACCCGGTTGGGGACTACTCCTTTGCCTATATCATGACAAAAAGGGGGAGTAGGATGTGGTAAGGGGAGGTGCAAATTGTTGTAGCAAATTGTGCACATTGGGGAGAATATATATTGAGGGGGAGTAACCCTTTGAGGGGGAGCATTGCATTCACAATTATTGCATGATGTTGTAGTTGTACTTCAATTCTTAGAATGCAAATGCTTGTTTATATTCTCACTTGATTAATCTCACTTTTTACTTGTATTGGAAAGTATAGAAACTTTGCTTTCAGGGATTGATTGTTCTACAAGAGATCGAAGACTTCAAGATTTTTTTTCATTATTATATCTCTTTGTAAAGTAGAAAATCATTGTTGACCCGTAGTTTCTAATTTTTGTGAGGAATCAATGTGAGTGGTGGTTTTGTCACGAAATAGCCAAAGGGGAAGATTGTAAGGATTCCCATATCTTGATTGGCTTATTTCGTGGACAAACCACGTGTTGGGGTTTTGAAATTTCCCTCAATGTAGTAGTGAAATATACCTAGAGGGGGGGTGAATAGGTATAGGCTCCAAATTCTTCCAATTAAAAATAATGCGGAAAATTACAAGACAAATGCACACTTGAATAGATTTAGCAAATGAATTGAATTAACTAAGACAAGAGTTAATCAATTTACAAGAAGTGCAATCAATGTAATATATGGAAGATAAAGGAAAGTAAAGCAAAATTAAACACAATGATTTTAACGTGGTAAACCTCAATGAGGAAACATCCACGGGTTGATACCACAACCACCGGCGAAGCAATTCACTATGATGAAAAGGACTTACACACTCAAGCTACCAACTCATGATATCCGCTCAAGCTATCAACTCCTAGTCTACCCTCGGGCCTAGTGAACCACCTAGCCTACTTCCTATCCGAGATGTGTCCTACACCTCTAGGAAGCAACTTCCTATCCAAGACGCTCACGTCTCTAGGAAGATTTCTTGCTTGCCTATCCGGATCCTCCCGACCCTAGACAAGACTTCCTTGCTTGATTATCCGAGTCCTCCCGACTCTAATCAAGGCTCCCTTGCTCTATCCACAAAGCTTCACTCACTTTGCTAGAGACTTCAACCTAATGCAAGGCTATGATCTAAAGTGATGCAAATGATGCAAGCACAAACAAATTAAGCTAGATGATCAATCAAGCAAATGTACATGTTCAATGATAGTCTAGAATATGATTTCAACACTCAATCACAAAAGTTATCTAGAAATCAAAACATGCAAAACAATAAGAACAAAGGTATCAATATTCGATTTAGCACACTAAAAACCTAGTTCTTAGATCATGAAATAAAACATAGAAAATAACATGAAGCACATCACATATATGTTTTCTAGAATCAATTTCATGATAAATCAAGTTTAGCACAAATATGTTCAAAACACATTACAAAGCTAAAACTCAATTAACAAATGATCAAATAACCCTAGCATGTGATCTAACATACTTCTTAACAAATTTCATCAATCAAATGGAAAGAATCAATAGTTGATCAAAACTGAAATTGAAAAAGAAGAAGTTGAAAATCAAGTACTGACCACGGACTGGAAATGGACCAGCTGAGAAAAATGCCGAAGTCAACTGCCTCTGGAAATGCTTGGGGTTTGTAGCTCTCTTCGAGACCAACAATTTTGGTTTTTGAATCGAATGATTTCGAGTTCGTATGAGAGAGATATGATCAAAACAAGTAACAAAAATTGTTGAAAAAACTGATGCGGGATTTCAAAATGTTCTTCAAAATTGCATAAGTGTGGAGGGAAGGAGGTTTGATTAAAAGGAGTGAAAAGGAGAGGATTTCCGAGCAAATCACGTGCTGCCACATCAGCACCCCGTGGGGGGCGCGTGGGGCCCACGGGAGCAGAAGGCTCCCTTGCCCGTGGGGCCCACGGCCTCCCACACGGGCTGGCCAAGTGGCCACACGTGGTTTGCACACCTCTCGCGCGCTCCCTCGGTTCGTTGCCCCATATCTTGAGCATCCGACCTCCGATTTCGAATCCGTTTTCGGATTACGAACCGTGACTCCCTCACGCACGACTATGACTACTCAACATTGAAAAATGGTTGAGAAATCATCTCGGAATCCGACGATGAAGACAACACAACAAATGAGAACGAAAAGTAGCTTAGTCAACTTGTTTGGACTCGAAACCTTATGAGTGAGTAACCGAAACGACCGGAACTCGATAAGGTATTAAATAAGAACATGTTCAAGTCCTAAACACAAAATACGAGAACAAATAAACACATATTCACACAAACATGCCATATCAAAGAGATAGTCACAAAGCATGCAATTTCACAATGTTTGTCAATACAAGATCAATGCATGAGCATGCTATGAAGTGTGTGAATGTGTTATACCAAATGTTTGAACCACGATGCAGGGACACACATGTATGAATTGTGTGTGTGTGCGCTAACGCCTTGCAAGAGGGTGGAAGTCAAGTTTTACCTTTGACGATTTTCACCTCTTGAAGACGACTTTTGCACTAGATGTTGCTCTTCACTCTTTAAGCTTCCTTTCTTCAAATAATGTCCTAAGCAACAACTAATACAATCATAGAGTGTTTTGCAATGGAATCAAGCCAATACAAGTAGTGAACCTTACAATCTCCCCCTTTGGCTATTCCATTGGCAAAAACACTCAACCTCACCATACAATGTTTCACTCAAATAAACTCAAGATGATAGCATACTCTCAATCTCACATTACAAAGAAATTCCTAGACTAAAAATCTTCAAGTCTTCAAGAATTCCTCTTTCGGTCTTCAAAGTACCTATGAGAGAAAATAGCAACCAAACAAGAGATCTTCTCTAAAGAAGAATGGTGAGTTATTTAACCAAACAACAAACAAAGAAGATATCCCTTATCTCATACACAAATGCATTATCTCAAGTGAATAAAATATGTTCAAGTTAAAGCATTCCCTTAGTTTCCCAATTTCCAAGAACCAACTATCCTTAACATTGTCAAGAAAGAATTCTTTCTCCCCCTTAAGACAAGAATTCTCCCCCTTAAGACAAAGTCACAATTAAGCACAAAGAGGAATACGATTGGAATACGATTCACACAATTGGAACAATTTCCACACAAGGTGTGAAGTATACAAAAACTCCCCAATATCAAACATGGTGAGGTATACATTTTCTCCCCCTTTTTGTCAAGGAATAGACAAGGGACACAAGAGATAAAGAACGAGATATTAAGCAAACAAATCGTATAGAAAGCGAAAGTTGAATAAACTAAAGCTCCCCCTTAACATATGCTCCACACATTATCAACAAGTAGATTTGTTCACAAGGGACATCACACAATCACACAATCACACAATCAAGCAATAAGAGAAAATATTTCATAACTTGTCAAAGTTCAAGAGAGAATCATAGATTTTCATTAATCTCTCAAAATATTCTCACATTGCTAATGAATCAAGCACATAAGCAAAGTGTGTGTGTGTGAATGCTTCTCAAATATATAGTAGGAGTAATTGTGATATCAACATGCAAACTCTATCCACACCTATCCATCTAAAGCCTTTCCAAAAATAGGTCAAACCGATATTCATCCGGTTTTTGCTTTTAAAATGAATAGATATCAACATATGAGCGTGTGTGTGCATGTGGCTCGTTTTCCCCGTTTCTATTTGTCAACCCGAGCTATTTCACAATTCTCAACTATACACCAATAAGCCTTTTATTTTTCATTTCTTTTAGACTTAGAATCAAAGATTTTTTTTTTTAAATGATTCATTTCAACACTTCTTTGATTTTACTAACAAAAACATATACTCCTCATGGCGGCTTTCACTCATCACAATGGCGTAGCCCTTTCCTACATTGGGTGGCTTCACAACCAAGGTGTGTAGCCCTTTCCATGAGGGTGCTCGTTGAATACTATGTAGTGCCGAAGCAAAATGGATACATACCATAGGTCATCTATCATGTACTTAACAATAAACTTCTAGATGCATCCATTATCTACACATATTCAACCACAAAAACTCAAAAAAAAACTAAAACATACAAGAGAAGCATTAGTGCACTTTTCAAAAATAAGATTTTCAAGCTCAAGTGCATGATCTAAAACAATAAAAGATACTTGTTAAAGATCATTACTTCTCAAGTGAGTAGCTCTCAAAGACAATGATATACAATTAAAGTTTTGCTCATCAAGCCACTCACAATCACACAAAGACATTAATCAACACAAATCATGCCAATGGACATTCTAAGAGTCTTAAACCTCTCTTTGTCCAAGGGCTTAGTGAACAAGTCCGCAAGTTGATTTTTAGTAGGCAAATGCTCTAGAGTAACAATAGAATGTTCAACTAGATCTCTAATGAAATGATGCCTAATGTCTATGTGTTTAGTGCGGGAGTGTTGAACCAGATTTTTAGAGATATTAATGGCACTTAAGTTATCACAATAAAGTGTCATTTTTCCTTGTTCTATCTCATAATCCTTAAGGATTTGTTTCATCCAAAGTAATTGTGTGCAAGCACTTCCGGCCGCAATGTATTCGGCTTCAGAAGAGGAAAGGGAAACCGAATTTTGTTTCTTACTTGACCAAGAAACCAAGTTATTACCAACATAAAAGCAACCGCCCGATGTGCTTTTTCGGTCATCTATGTTTCCCGCCCAATCCGCATCACAATAGCCTACAAGGATATCATTGGTATCAAATGAATAGAATAGACCAAGACTATGAGTTCCTTTGATGTACCTAATGATCCTTTTGACGGCTTTTAAGTGAGATTCCTTGGGATTTGCTTGGAATCTAGCACACAAGCCAACACTAAAGCAAATATCAGGTCTACTAGCCGTTAGGTAAAGTAGACTACCTATCATGCTTCTATAAAGGCTTTGGTCAACACTTTTCCCTTTTTCATCTTTGTCAAGTTTTAAAGTGGTGCTCATGGGAGTTTCAAAATCTTTTCCATTTTCTAGGCCAAATCTCTTAACTAGATTTTTAGCATATTTAGATTGATTCAACATTATGCCCATGCTAGTTTGCTTACTTGCATACCTAGAAAATAATTCAACTCACCCACCATACTCATTTCAAATTCACTTGACATAACACTAACAAATTCATCAACCTTGGTTTTATTAGTAGACCCAAAAACAATGTCATCAACATATATTTGTGCAACAAAAATATCATGATCATGATGTTTGATAAACAAAGTTCTATCAATGCCACCTCTCCTATATTGGTTGTTAACAAGATATTGAGTCAACCTATCATACCAAGCTCTTGGAGCTTGTTTAAGGCCATAGAGAGCCTTTTTCAATTTAAACACATGATTAGGAGAGTGTGGGTCTACAAAACCCTTAGGTTGTTCAACATACACTTCTTCTTGAAGGTATCCATTGAGAAAAGCACTTTTGACATCCATTTGAAATAATTTGAACTTTTTAATGCATGCAATGGACAACAAAAATCTAATGGACTCGAGACGAGCAACCGGGGCAAATGTCTCATCAAAGTCAACACCCTCCACTTGAGTGTAACCTTGAGCCACTAGTCTAGCTTTATTCCTCACAATCTTGCCACTTTCATCGGTCTTATTCCTAAACACCCATTTAGTGCCAATTACATTTATATCTTTGGGTCTAGGAACTAAAGACCACACTTCATTCCTCTCAAATTGATTAAGTTCATCTTGCATAGCCCCAACCCAATATTCATCAACAATTGCTTCATTAATGTTTTTGGGTTCAATTTGAGAAGTGTAGCAAGCATAGGATATTTGGTTAGCAATTTGATTTCTTGTTCTAACCCCTTCATTTAAATCACCTATGATGTCTCCTTGATAGTGTAAGTTTCTAAGTCTTGGGTGAGAATGTTCAACAACTTGGTCATTTTGTTGATTATCATTTAAAGCATTTTCCAACCCTTGACTTACAACTTCAACATGACTATCAATTTCATCATCTTGACTAGAAACACTACTAGCCACATCAATAGGTGTATTAGTGTCATTTAACATGTTTTCTTTAGGTTCATTGACACCATTATCATCACACAAATTAAGCATGCTAAGATCATCTATCTTCACATTGATAGACTCCATGATAGTCTTAGTAGTCAAGTTAAAGACTCTATATGCACGACTATTAATAGCATACCCAAGAAAGAGACCAACATCACTTTTTGCATCAAACTTTCCTAAGTGATCTCTATCATTCAAAATATAACATTTACTCCCAAAAGTGTGGAAGTAACTCACATTAGGCTTCTTGCCTTTCCAAAGCTCATAGGACGTTTGTTTTGTGCCGGGCCTCTTAAAAACACGATTTGACACATAACAAGCGGTATTGACCGCCTCGGCCCATAGGTTTCTAGGGACTTTCTTGCTATTGAGCATGACCCTAGCCATCTCTTGCAAGACACGATTTTTCCTCTCAACAACACCATTTTGTTGAGGAGTTCTAGGTGCGGAGAACTCATGAGAAATCCCTAAACCATCACAAAACTCACTAAATTTTGCATTTTCAAATTCCGTCCCATGATCACTCCTAATGCGACATATTTTCTTGATATCAAGACCTTTTTCATTTTGAACTTGATTACAAAACTTTTTAAAGTAATCAAAAGCCTCGGTCTTGTTTCTAAGAAAATAAACCCAAGTAAACCTAGAGAAGTCATCAACGCATACAAAAATGTACTTTTTGCCATTAATGCTCTCGGTTTGAATTGGCCCCATTAGGTCCATATGCACAAGTTCTAAAGGTCTCTTGGTAGCTATGTAAGAATTTTTCTTATGAGACACTTTAGTTTGCTTACCTAATTGGCAAGGTTCACAAACCACCTCAAGCTTTTTACCAAGATTAGGAAGACCTCTAACAATGCCATGTTTTTCAAGCTTTTTCAAATCTTTAAAATTCATGTGACCCAAACGTTGATGCCACAAATCAAGCTTATTGCACTCATGTGCCATGTTGCATGTGAGAGGATCTATCTCAAGACAATAGCAATTGTCTATAGACCTTTTGACTCTTAGGACGACATCGCCCTTTTTATCAATTATAGTGCATACATCTTTGTTAAAACTAACTTCTTGAAAAATTTCACACAAGTGAGTAATACTTATCAAGTTAGCTTGTAACCCATCAACATACAAAGTATTGCGAAGTTTAGGCAATCCGGGGATACAAATTGTTCCCTTACCAAGAACTTGCTTTTTGGTACCATCACCAAAAGTAACCCAACCTCCATCCTTTAAAACAAGATTCTTAAAGAACTCTTTGTTCCCGGTCATGTTCCTAGAGCAACCGCTATCTAGGTACCAAGAATAGGAGGAGTTGGCACGTAAAGCATATTGTGCAACATTACATTTAGATGTGTCTTTTCTAATCCACACATTTTTCACAACATGCTTCTCACTCTTACTTCTAACATGCTTTGACTCAATATTAGACTTTTCAACATGCACCTTGACCTCATTGGTCACATCTTCAAAAATATCAAACAAAGCATTATCAATTTTCTTATGCATAGTAGAGTGAGGCACAACACAAGATTTAGCAAGCAAGTCATCAACAACTCTTTCAACAACATGCTTTTCCAAGGTCTTCCTAGGTCTATTACTATATCCATACATGGATGATTGCCTAGGTCCATTCAAAGACATATCATGAAAAGCATTATCAAGTTTGCATTTCCGAATGTACTCAAAGCATCTAGGTCGAATATGTCCTATCATATTACAATGATGACAAATAGGAATAAATTTGAGAAGTTTACCATTTGCATTTGCTTCCATAGCATTTGGTCTTCTCACAATTTTACCTCTTTGAAGAGCAACCCTTGATGCTTGACCTCTTGCATTTGAGGTTGTTGCTTCTTGATGCTTAAGTTGTTGAGTTTTCCCATTGAACATCCTTGTTGATGAAGAGGCACCTTTGGTAGCTTTCATAGCTTTACCTTGAGAGAGTGTACCTACAATTGATTCAATGCTTGCTTTGACAAAAGTAGATTTGTTAGATGAAGGAGTCTCCTTCTCATTGATATAACCCAAACCTCTTTTGTCACATGAATGCTTTCCACTTTTAATGAGGGTTTCAACTTTATTAGAACTAGATGACATCTTGCTAATCACCCTATTAGCCTCATCAAGTTTCTCACGAAGCATCCTAAGTTCAATGGCATATTTTTCCGCTTTGTTATCACTAAACAAAACATCTTTATGTGATTTATCAAGCCATTGTTCATACTTTTTCTCTTGATTTAAATGCTCATTAAGTTTGGATTTAAGCACATTTTCAAGTTTCTTAGCATTAACAAGAGAACAATCTCTTTGCTCAATTTCTTGCTTCAAGATACCAAGTCTATCATTGCTATCTTTAAGATTCAATTCTAGACTTAGAATCTTGTCTTTAAGTTCATCAAATTCTTTTGAGCCAAGAGCATGATCTTCTAGCTTCTTGTTGAGGGACATATTGACTTTGGATAAACATTCATTTTCAAAAGTAAGATCATTGATCTTTTTCTCATCTAAGTCAATATGTTCAACAAAAGAAGCCACATAGGAATACACTTCCTTAATCATGATTTTATCACAAACAAAAAAAACAAAACACAAAAATACTACAAAGAAAGGATCTATCTAAGTGCGTCTAGACACCCGCTCTAATACCAAATGAAATTTCCCTCAATGTAGTAGTGAAATATACCTAGAGGGGGGGTGAATAGGTATAGGCTCCAAATTCTTCCAATTAAAAATAATGCGGAAAATTACAAGACAAATGCACACTTGAATAGATTTAGCAAATGAATTGAATTAACTAAGACAAGAGTTAATCAATTTACAAGAAGTGCAATCAATGTAATATATGGAAGATAAAGGAAAGTAAAGCAAAATTAAACACAATGATTTTAACGTGGTAAACCTCAATGAGGAAACATCCACGGGTTGATACCACAACCACCGGCGAAGCAATTCACTATGATGAAAAGGACTTACACACTCAAGCTACCAACTCATGATATCCGCTCAAGCTATCAACTCCTAGTCTACCCTCGGGCCTAGTGAACCACCTAGCCTACTTCCTATCCGAGATGTGTCCTACACCTCTAGGAAGCAACTTCCTATCCAAGACGCTCACGTCTCTAGGAAGATTTCTTGCTTGCCTATCCGGATCCTCCCGACCCTAGACAAGACTTCCTTGCTTGATTATCCGAGTCCTCCCGACTCTAATCAAGGCTCCCTTGCTCTATCCACAAAGCTTCACTCACTTTGCTAGAGACTTCAACCTAATGCAAGGCTATGATCTAAAGTGATGCAAATGATGCAAGCACAAACAAATTAAGCTAGATGATCAATCAAGCAAAATGTACATGTTCAATGATAGTCTAGAATATGATTTCAACACTCAATCACAAAAGTTATCTAGAAATCAAAACATGCAAAACAATAAGAACAAAGGTATCAATATTCGATTTAGCACACTAAAAACCTAGTTCTTAGATCATGAAATAAAACATAGAAAATAACATGAAGCACATCACATATATGTTTTCTAGAATCAATTTCATGATAAATCAAGTTTAGCACAAATATGTTCAAAACACATTACAAAGCTAAAACTCAATTAACAAATGATCAAATAACCCTAGCATGTGATCTAACATACTTCTTAACAAATTTCATCAATCAAATGGAAAGAATCAATAGTTGATCAAAACTGAAATTGAAAAAGAAGAAGTTGAAAATCAAGTACTGACCACGGACTGGAAATGGACCAGCTGAGAAAAATGCCGAAGTCAACTACCTCTGGAAATGCTTGGGGTTTGTAGCGCTCTTCGAGACCAACAATTTTGGTTTTTGAATCGAATGATTTCGAGTTCGTATGAGAGAGATATGATCAAAACAAGTAAACAAAAATTGTTGAAAAAACTGATGCGGGATTTCAAAATGTTCTTCAAAAATTGCATAAGTGTGGAGGGAAGGAGGTTTGATTAAAAGGAGGGAAAAGGAGAGGATTTCCGAGCAAATCACGTGCTGCCACATCAGCACCCCATGGGGGGCACGTGGGGCCCACGGGAGCAGAAGGCTCCCTTGCCCGTGGGGCCCACGGCCTCCCACACGGGCTGGCCAAGTGGCCACACGTGGTTTGCACACCTCTCGCGCGCTCCCTCGGTTCGTTGCCCCATATCTTGAGCATCCGACCTCCGATTTCGAATCCGTTTTCAGATTACGAACCGTGACTCCCTCACGCATGACTACGACTACTCAACATTGAAAAATGATTGAGAAATCATCTCGGAATCCGACGATGAAGACAACACAACAAATGAGAATGAAAAGTAGCATAGTCAACTTGTTTGGACTCGAAACCTTATGAGTGAGTAACCGAAACGACCGGAACTCGATAAGGTATTAAATAAGAACATGTTCAAGTCCTAAACACAAAATACGAGAACAAATAAACACATATTCACACAAACATGCCATATCAAAGAGATAGTCACAAAGCATGCAATTTCACAATGTTTGTCAATACAAGATCAATGCATGAGCATGCTATGAAGTGTGTGAATGTGTTATACCAAATGTTTGAACCACGATGCAGGGACACACATGTATGAATTGTGTGTGTGTGCGCTAGCGCCTTGCAAGAGGGTGGAAGTCAAGTTTTACCTTTGACGATTTTCACCTCTTGAAGACGACTTTTGCACTAGATGTTGCTCTTCACTCTTTGAGCTTCCTTTCTTCAAATAATGTCCTAAGCAACAACTAATACAATCATAGAGTGTTTTGCAATGGAATCAAGCCAATACAAATAGTGAACCTTACAGGTTTATTGTGTAAGGATAGTTTAGGTGATTGAAGATCAAGCTCAAAGGCCTTTTCAAGACCTCAAGGGACAAGCACGCCAAAGGTATAATCTCTAGTGCTTATTTTTCTTTGAAGAGATTAGTTGCACACACACACTTAGCATACTAGCATTTGTGTGCACTCTCTTCACATGACATTTCACACTTGCACTTCTTTGTTATATTTTTTATGTGTGGATTTGTCCATAGATGAGTTCCGAGCGATTTGGAGACTTTTCTATATGTTTCGGATGATTTCCGAGATATTTGGGATATTCCGTATTTTTATCGAAAACCGGATTTTAATTCCGAGCTTAAATTGGAAAGTTATATAATTTTCTATATTTATGATTAAGTCCGGGTCAATATTCCGAAGACGGAATTGGATTCCAAGATTCGAGATCAACTGGACTGAAAATCTCTTGGAACGATTGTCGGCTTCGTGTGGCATGAAAGCCACACCAAGAGTGGCTTGGCATGTGAGGGGCATGCATCTCACAGCCCCGTTGGCCACACGCCACTCACACGCCAAACACACCTCTCTGTCCCCGTTGATCACACGCTGCACACACGGCCTCACCACAATTTGCTTTTATTTTTTCAAGGCCTTTTTATTGTATGCATTAACTGCATGTGAGCTCTTTTACTTTGTGATTGCTTTGACTTGAATATGGCATATCATTGGATCACTTATTTTTTCTATCGTGAGCTCACCTCACAAGATTATTTTGATTTTGTCACTCACATTTCAGCATCCAAATGTTGTGCGTTTTGAACAATCAAATATATACATATTTTTGCAAGCTGTGCGTTTTGTGTGTGTGATAATATAAATATATATATATGGATAAAGCCTTAAAAACCGGTGCAGTTTTTGTTTCATGACCTGATATATATATTTATTTATTTTCTTTTTTTTAGGCAACAAACACATTTTGAGAGAAAAATATCTTCAAGTGAGAAACTCCCAAGAACTTGTCTTTAACTCTCAAAACCCATTTTCATATGCATCAAAATATCATCTAAACATTTTCTAGCATAATTAGGATGTTTACTTGCATGGGTCTTGGTCAACACACTTCCCTTGGTATGTTCTTCACTATTATCATTTATAATTAATGTTTTATTTATCAAGGCATCTCTTTTATTATTTGCTTGTTCTTAGATTAACATCTATTATTCAAAATAGAGATTGTTGTGTTGACATGATTGTGTGTTGTATTGTGATAGCTAATTAGGTTTTTAATTAATCTTGATTAGCTAAGCTATTTGACATGTCATCTAGCCATTTATATCTAGGATTGTTTTAATTGCAAAATCATTATCCTAGATAAGCATATAGAGTAACCTAGCTCTAATTTGCATTTTGAATATTCATACATATTCACTTAGGTTGTTTCTCTTCATTGAGAAGTAAGTCTTGGGGCTAAGAGTGCTTAGGCCTCAAGCAAATTGGAATAGGGTTGCTAATAAAGGCCCGCTGGGTAGAAGTGAGGGGTTACAGACCGGAGTGTTAGACGAGGTCTACATAGGTTGTAAACTTCATTTCAATTAGTGATTTCGAGTTCCGAGTGTGGCGCACTATACAGCCCGTGGTTTTTCCCAGTGGTTGGGTTTCCACCTATATATCTTGTGTTATTTAAATTCCGCACATATTACACTTGATATATTATTTTGACTAGTTAGGGGCATTTTCGTCAAATTGACTTGCATGCGAAAATTGGGTAATATTTGATAAAATCTATTCACCCCCCTCTAGCTTTATATTATACACACCGCGTATTAGTTTCATGTTTGAACCATGATATAGGGACACACATGTATGAATTGTGTGTGTGTGCGCTAACACCTTGCAAGAGGATAGAAGTCAAGATTTACCTTTGACGTTTTTCACCTCTTGAAGACGACTTTTGCACTAGACGTTGCTCTTCACTCTTTAAGCTTCCTTTCTTCAAATAATGTCCTAAGCAACAACTAATACAAACATAGAGTGTTTTGCAATGGAATTAAGCCAATACAAATCATAAACCTTACACAAGCCCTCAGTGCTTGTTTCAACCAATATAGAGCCTTCTTGAGGCGATAGACATGGTTGGGGTGGTGTGCATCCACAAACCCCTTGGGTTGCTCAACAAACAATTCCTTTTGCAAGAAGCCATTGAGGAAGGCACTCTTCACGTCCATTTGGTGCAATTTGAACTTATGTACACAAGATATGGACAAGAGAAGCCTAATAGACTCTAAATGGGCAACGAGAGCAAAAGTCACATCAAAGTCGATACCTTCAATTTGAGAGTACTCTTGTGCAACAAGCCTTGCCTTGTTATGCACAATGTTGTCATCCTCATCGGATTTATTCCTATATATCCATTTGCTGCCTATGACATTAGTGCTCTTAGGCCTAGGAACTAAAGTTCAAACCTCATTCCTTTCGAATTGGTTTAGCTCTTCTTGCATGGCAAGAACCCAAAATTCATCATTTAAGGCTTCATCAACCTTTTTGGGTTCAATTTGAGAGGTGTAGCATGTGTAGCTAATTAGATTATCTATTTGATGACTCGTTTTTTGTGTTGTTACCAAATTGCGAATTATCAAAAGATATTTATAAAGAAATCCTACGCAATGTGCTCTAAGTTTTGAAAGCTAGTAAAGCGGTAAGCTAAAGATTCATTCCACCGGGATTAGGTTAGATTAATCGATTTGCGATCTAATCTAAGTTAGTCTAACTAGTGTGCAAGAAAATAAATCATGGTTAGATGGATGGTGTATGGTTTGAGAAACCATCAAACAATGCAAAGTAAATTACAAGAATATAAAGAGAATATGAATAGATAGGAATCCAATATCAACAACCTAGATAAGAAAATGGATTAAACAATTAATAGGAAATCTAAGGAAATGATAAAGTAGCTAATGGACTATTGAGCAATTCATACATGGCTTCATTAATGCACAATCTACACAATCAAGGACCGATCTCATTCGAAATTGTTGTTTAGGCCATCACTACGAACCCTAAACAACTTTCCATCAAAATGCCTAATCGATTAAGGAAAGGGGGTCAAGGCGGGATCAGTTAGTGACGATCGAATGGCCTAGGCAATTGGGTGATATCCCCACCAACAACCTATCATATTCATTATGTGCTACAATCAATCAAGTGTGTTAATAACTCAACCAATCTTATCACAAGCAAATCCTACAACATATTGTAATCAATAAGTGTGTCAATAACTCAATCAATCACATAAGTGCAAGATATAATTAAAAAGTGAATAAAACTATAATTATGCAAACATAATATTCAAAGCTTTAATAAATACTCATGTCCAAAAAGTCTCTCAAATCATCCCCCTAAAATGGGAGTTTAATTACACATAATAACAAGCAAAGAAAGAAAGTAAAATGTAGAGAAATCACCCTTAGGTCTCTCTTGTAAGCTTAATCCTTCCTTAGGTCTCTCTTGCAAGCTTAATCCTTCCTTGAGCTTTCTTGCTTGAATCTTGTGCAAAGATTGGGTGTTGAGGATGTGCCTAGATAGGTGGAGTCATATGGAAAGTGACAAAGGAAATGGGTGGAGAAGATGGGAAGAGAGGAGTGTTTTGTTATAAGTACGGAACCCACATTCTCCACACTGGTGTGATATTGTCCGCTTTGGGCCTAAGCCCGCACGGATTTACTCTTGGGTCACTACCCAAAAGGCCTCACACTAATGGAGGTTGTTTCCATACTTATATACCCAAGATTATCCCCATGTCTAGCCAATGTGGGACTTTGGTTGCACACCCAACAATCCTCCCCTCGAACATAGGACCATTATTATCTTCACGGTCCGGGCCTCCCCTCAAGCGATCATCCTTCCGTCAATGCTAGGAGAAGCACTCTATCGAGGTCACTACTCTCTACCGCGCTGGAGCACACTCCTTACGTGAAGCACTAGAGCATTTCCTACCTCGAGAGCTAACATAACGGACCCATCGTAAGCTACCTAGGGCCCACCACCTCCTAGTTTGGTTCAACTACGGCTGGCTAAGTCTGGGGGTCGGCTCTGATACCACTTGTTATAAGTACAGAACCCACATTCTCCGTACTGGTGTGATATTGTTCGCTTTGGGCCTAAGCCCGCACGGATTTACTCTTAGGTCACTACCCAAAAGGCCTCACACCAATGAAGGTTGTTTCCATACTCATATACCCAAGATCATCCCCATGTCTAGCCAATGTGGGACTTTGGTTGCACACCCAACATGTTTGTGGAGAAGTAATCTAGTTGTTTATTAGAGAGAAGACTGGTGGAGAAAGGAGGTTTCTTGATTGATAAAGAGTTGTTTTCAAAGGAAAGACCATGATGTATTTATAGAGTATTGGAATAAGGTTACGGATGGTCAATTACCAAAACACCCTGACTTGGCAAATTACCATTTTGACCCCTAAAAGGGGGCCTTTCCATAATTTTCATACCTAAATCAACCAATCAGAGTTGGTTCTCAGCTCATCTACGTGGTTGCTTCAATGGCAACAATTGGGAGTAACATCATCAGGTGCAAAAACAACTCCATGTCGCTGTGGCGACATCTATATGCAAACCGTGACAATCGGTTGGACCTATTTCGCGGTGTTTTCACGGTGGAATTGGGCGATAGTGGAGGTGACGGAGGACCAGAATTCTTGACTTGGATCTCGGCTATTTGGAGGACCGAGAAGGGGCCCATCTTGGTCGCACGATCATCGTCGTTCGATTGGACCGAATACCGACCGGAGATAGGTCGGAAACGATAGCATCTGGCAGCTGTTTGCAGTTAGGGTTTGGTGGCTGCCATTGATGTGATCAACTCGTTGAGGAAGAAGAAGGTTTGAAGAAGACGGGGTACATTCAGCAACAAGCCAGGGTGCACACGGGCTTGGTCCCTTGTCTTCATTGGGGGTGCACTTAGAAGTAGGCTGAGGTGTACATAGGCTCATGTCATTTAACCTTTTTTGCGGTGCGCTTAGGAATGACCTGGGGTTTGGTTTTAAGCCCAAGCCCACCTCTCAAAACGCACAACATCACTAAGTGACATGGCACGCTATTGTTGATTTGCCTGGCGATTCACACAATACTCCCCTGTTCTCTTCTAATATTACGAAAATTACAATCTTCCCTCAGTAATTGTAGTTTTGCCCCTAATTGACCAATATTACTCCAATGCTCTTGAACTTTGTAAATACCTGAAAACACTTGATTTACACAATTAAATCACGGGATATTGCCTGAGAATCAAGTGAAAAGAGAAGGAAATAAAGGTCAAAACCATACCAATTTTGGTTCGATCAAATACCCCCAAACCTATCTTTTGCTCGTCCTTAAGCAAAACAAACAATAAGCACAAATGGACATGTGTCTAAATATCAAACAATCAATCATTAAAGCACCGACTCTTTGTAAAAGACTCAAAAGTCAATATTCAATTATTTAATCAACGTTGTGCTCATTAGGAAACGTGCACATAAGAGATGTAAAATGAAGATTAAAATCATGCCACTCTAAGTAAACATTGCACGCAACACGATCCTACATTCAAGATGCTAAAGCTTCAAAAACTAGAGTGCCATTCGGTAGAGAATGTAATTTGCCTCAACATCTAATCCTCACCGGATTCTCTCATTTTCGCATAGATCCTAGGCTTCACTTATAATCCATATGCAATATGAGTTTATGTTAAGGATATCAAATATAAAACACAATATCAAATATAAAACATAATCCATTCGCACATGATCATTTAAAAACACAATTTTTGAAAATTAGTCTCATGAATGGAATTGAAAGCCATGAAATGAAAAGAACATGCATTAACCAAAATTTCCAAAGTAGACATCCCTAAAGATCAAATAGGTCTTTCATTTGGTTGTAATGGGGCCTAAGGTGAATGGTGAGTCAATAAATAGGAAGAATTGATAACAAACACCCAATGGTCACACTAAGGCATACATTCTAAGTTAAGCACAATTTGCTGTAGGAACCTAGGGTTACAGATTGCGTAGCAAAAGGGTTTTAAAATTTTTTAAATGCAATCATAAACTAACCCATTTGTACAGTAATAATCAAATGCAATAAGAAGGAGATGAAACGATTTCGTACCAGCGTTGAAGGCTCCTTCACTTTAATACGATCTGCTGCTGATTTGAACCACTTGATCTTCCTCGCTATCTCCCGGAAATGGTAACGGCGTGTAGGCGCATCACGATATTCAGGAACCTGTATGGAGGTAGAAGAGGACATACAAAACAACCCTTGCTTTGTGTATTAAGATTTCGGCTAGCCTTCTTGAAAAATAGAAGCAAAACAATTTTTTTTTTTCTTTATTTTAGTTGGCCACACCACTTGTCTTCCTCTTTCTCTTTCTCGCGTGTGTTATTCTCTTATACACTAATCAGTTACTTAATATATATATATATATATATATATATATATATATATATCATATATCTTTAATTTTTTGAACTGATTAAATGTTTTATAAATGCTTTTAAAAGATAACTAATATCTTTTAATAGATATTAATAAAGTTTGAATTTAAACTTTTTAAATTCAAATTCAATATTTAATTAAAAATAAAATAATCACATTATCTTATCTTTCAAAATTAAATATCAAATAACACCCTCCAATAATGATTAATTACATAATTAAATAATCTAATTATTTAATTAACATAATTATTATTTTCCATTAATTAAATAATCTCATTATTCAACTAACTCCCGATTAAACACGTGTCACTTTCGTAACACAATTAATTGGACAATCTAATTAATTAACCGTGACCCTTGTTACCTAAATCAATCGGGCTAGCAAGGGGACCTAATAGACCCACAGTATTTTGAGCTCCAATAATCCTTAGAAATAATTAATTAAACTCTTTAATTAATATTTCTTGATTATTAACTTCGATGGTATTCCACTAAAAACCCGAAGCTGCACTCTCTCCACTGTAGACGTTTTTACACAAACCAATAACTCTTAGTGTCCATCGATATAGCTATTACATATGGTATGATCCTCCATAAGTAGTTCATAATTAGAGCTGGGTCATAATGTTCGTTATACCCCTCTAATTATATCTTTCCATTAAGTACCATTGATCCTCTAATGAACAATAAATCCTACATTCCTTACGGAATTAGGAGAGCGCTCATATTGTTCAAGCCTCGAATCAACCCTTAAGGGAACTACCATCTACTTCTCACAAGAAAGAGTGGATTCCACTATTGTGTACAAACCTTCCCAGCCATAAGCCAAACCGTGATCTCAACATACGGAGCATATTGATTGGGAATACAACTCCGACCTCACCCATGGTATATCAAAGACCACGATCTAACCTGAAGAAGTCAATAAGACACTCAGGATTAAGATCACCCACATCTAGCCATCATTAGTTGATAAATATGAATCTCATCGTTAAACGGATCTTAATGAGAGATTCATATAGATCATGGCCCAGTCTTATATGATCACATCATACAAGGTGCCTCCATTTTCATATCTCCATATGAATGATCCAGGATAGGATCACCGTACACTACGAAATAAACCACAGCTGTAGATTAACCACAAATAAAGTACCCAGCTTTATTTGCTATCTACGGACTCTTTAGATTGCTCGTTTCAAACTGCATACATCTATATATGACACTCATATACTCAGTTCGAAATTACATATGGCAATCTTGGATGTTAAGTGCACATGTTATATATATAAAGTATGACACAAAATAAATGAATGTACTACTTCTTTTATTTATATTCAAATCATATTTACAAATTACAAGCTTTAGGGCAAAAACCCCAACAATCTCCCACTTGCACTAAAGCATGTAAGTCATGTCTCGTAACCCTAGACCTTCTAGGTGACCTTCAAACACTTTAGCCGGTAAGGTTTTCGTAAATGGATCAGCATGATTGTCCTGTGAGGCTATCTTGGTGACGATCACATCTCCTCTCTACACTATCTCTCTAATGAGATGATACTTTCTCTCTATATGCTTACCTCTCTTATGACTTCTTGGTTTTTTGGAATTGGCCACATCACCACTGTTATCACAATATAGTGTGATTGGCTTATCCAGATTTGGAACAACTTCTAGTTCGCTCAAGAACTTGCGAAGCCAAACAGCCTCTTTAGCAGTTTCGCAAGCGGCTACATATTTGGCTTCCATGGTGGAATCAGCAATACAAGATTGCTTAATACTCCTCCACACAATGGCTCCACCACCAAGGGTGAATACTGATCCAGACGTGGATTTCCTAGAATCCCTGTCTGACTAAAAATCTAAATATGTATATCCTAACGGGATCAAATCCTATCCAGAATACACTAGTGTAAGGATTCCCTTTAATTGATTGGCTTATTTCGTGGTCAAACCACATGTTGGGGTTTGGTTGTAAGGGTAGTCTAGGTGATTAGTTGAAGATCAAGACCCTTTCCAAGACCTCAAGGTTGATAAGCACCAAAGGTAAAATTCTATGTGCTTACTTGTCTTGAAGAGATAGTTGCACACACTCACAACTCATGCATATGTTTAATCCTTGTATGTTGTGTGTCTTATTTGTGTGCCTTAATGCTCATTAACATCTCTTCTTGTATGTTAGTTTGATTGCATCTTGCATATCCAATTGCCTTGTCATGCTTAGACTTAGGATTGCATTTTTGCACTGGGCGCTCCCAAAAGTGCTCTACAAAAGCGCTCTACGAACAGCCCCCGTTGGGCGTTGTACAGACCTGATCGATTTAATTCAAGCACTGTAGAGGCGCTCTACAAAGCGCTCTACGTAGAGCGACCTCTCTGATGGCGCTTTACAAAGCGCTCTACGTAGAGCGCCCCTCTGTTTTCTCGCGAGAACAGAGCAGGGGGCTCTATAAAGTGCTCTACAAAACGCTCTACGTAGAGCGCCCATGGCAAAATTGTGGTGTCACTTATCAAAACGACCACACTTCATCTTGACACCCTATATATATGCCACTTTGACTTTAGGTCAATCAAGTGAGTTGATTTTCTGATTTCATACTTAGAACATTTTTCAAGAGAAGAAAATTACAAAGAACTCACCTTTAACCACTCAAATCAAACCCCTTTTGCATCAAATTTCATATTGCATCTTCTATGTCTATATAGAGTGCATCCATGTATGGGTTTGCATCATCACAACTTGCTTGGTAAGATTTTGATTAATTTCATCTTATTTTAGTATTTTAAATACCAAGCCATCTCTTTTAAATTACTTGTATGTTTTAGATCATATGCTAAATACAAGTTAGAGATTATTTGTGATGAAAATGATTGAGTGTTATTTTTGATAGATATCTAGGTTTTTATAATCTATGATTATCTATGCTATTTGACATGTCATTTAGCCATTAATATCTAGGATTGCTTTAATTGCAAATTCATCATCCTAGATAAGCATCTAGAGTACCCTAGCTCTATATTGCATATTTGGATATCATTGCATATTCACATAGGGTTGTGCATCTCTTTTGAGAGATTTAAGTCTTGTGTGATTGACCGGGATTAGGTCGGACACCGGGAATAGGTGGTCATATAAGCAATTGGAATAGAGCCACTTTTAAAGGCCCGCGTGGTAGAAGTGGGGGGTTATTGACCGGAGTGTTAGACGTGGTCTACATAGGTTGTAAACTCCATTTCAATTAGTGGATTTCGAGGTCCGAGTGTGGCGCACTAAACAGCCCGTGGTTTTTCCCAGTGGTTGGGTTTCCACGTAAACATCAAGTGTCATTTATTATTTCCGCATCTTATTACACTTGTATGTATATTTGACTTGCTAGGGGTATTTTCGTAAAATTGACATGCACGCGAAAATTGGGTAATAATTAGATAAAATCTATTCACCCCCCCCCCCCCCCCCCTCTAGCTTTATATATTAAACATGCCTCCAGAACTTTCAATTGGTATCAGAGCGGGTTCCTAGATATACTTAGGTGATCCTTTGCTCATTGTTGGTGTGTTTTGCATTTTGTATGTTTGTTTGATTTCTTCATACATTTTGCATTCTTCTCATTTGCATTCATTCAACGCAAACACTATGAGTGATTTCGTGAGAGAAGAAATTGACTCCGTTGAGGAGATGCCTCTCTTACTAGAGAGATTTAGGAGATTTGTGAAATTAACCACCTCACCTCCTAAGAAGAAGAAGACAATTGCTTTGGAGACTTCGAAGCATGACAAGAATGAGGGTATCTCTATTGAAGACATGGGACTCAATGACAAGTCAAACCAAGGAGTGTCTTCAAGAGAGGGGATTCAATGCTACGAATGTGGAGGATTCGGGCATTTCTCCTCGGAGTGTGGAAACTTGAAGGATAGAAGAAAAGGGAAGGCGTTGGCCACCTTATGGGATAAATATGAAGATGACGAAAATCCTTCAAGTGATGAAGAACTTGCCATCATTTACACGGAATTTGGAGCCAAGAGTGTAGAGGTTGAAGAAGATGGTAAAGTTGCTTTTCCTTGTGATCCCCAAGAAGAACTAGGTATAGAAGTAGTTGGTGTAGCTACTCATCGGGATTTGGCTCATTCGTCATCAAGAGAAAAATTTGATGATCTTGATGAAGGAGATGACTCCATTGGTGAAATGGAGATTAGAGGAGATGACACAAGTGTTGAATATTTGTCATCTAACTCCACAAATGGATATGTGGAGGGTATGGATCCTAATGACTACTGATCGGTCATTTATTGTATATGTTTTTGATCCCCATTCCTCCAATCATTGCTTATTTCTCGAGTCTTTTTGGGATTTAATTTGTGTGTTTGAGCATTTTTCAGGTTGTTGGATTCAAGTGATATGTTTGAAGTATTTCAGAGAAAAAAGGTGATTTTGGTAGATTTGAGGGACTTTTATGCAAATGGCCATCAACCATCATGAAAGACCGCTGTCAATTTCCACACAGCGGCATGAAAGCGGTGCAAAACAGTGTAAACCGCTGCCAAAACCGCTCTGGCTCTCGCAGCGGTAGCCCGTCACAGTGCAGATCATCAATATTACAGGGCCCATATCTCTCAGCTCCGATTGAACTGTGTGTCCGGCTACCTATGGATTTGAAGCCCCGGAAGTCTAGTTTCCAACCCAATTTACGGCTTGTCGATCCGAATTTTCTAGAAGAAGTTATGTCCATTTTAGTGCCCGAAGGTCAGATCAGTCAGTCATAAAATCCGCGAATACTTTCGGGATTTGTTTCGCAAGTTGTCGGAACGGGAAATATTACCTTCTTGGACATGTGTGAGAGTCTTGGGAAGCAAGTAGACATCTAATCCTTATCTTCCTTCAATAAGTAATCAATTTGGATGGATTAGGAAAGAAATAGAATTCCAAATAGGCTTGTATTCTCAAAGGGAATAGATTTCCTTGTTGTTTTAGGTCATGGCCTTGCATCTACACCTATTTAAACCCCTTGTAAGCCTAATTTCGGAAAAAGCTAGAGAGACCAGCTGGAGAACCACCCAAGGGAGGTCCCAAGCCACCAAGGGGGCCATCCCCCATCACCATCATCCATCTTTACACATTGAGGGTTTGCAAGACGAAGAAGACTCACCATGGAAGATGGGAAGAAGTCGTTGAAGGCCTCAATGGGTTTTATCTCCTCTATCTCTTGTCTTGTTATTTTCATGATGTGTAACTAATCCATACTAGGGAATCAATGTGAACCTCTATGAATACTCTTTGTTAGAATTGACTATATTTTCTTAATTTAAGTTTTGATTCATTCAATTCATTCTACGTCTCAATTCTTTGTTTGTGTTGATGCATGATCATACGTTGGCATGAATTTAGGGTTTTGATAATTTAACAATTAAGTTTGGAGTGTTGATCTACACGTAACCTTAATTAATATCCAATTGAATGGGTAAAACTGATCTTAGCATTGATCTATGCAAGTAGGTTTTGGTTCATTAGGTCTTGCACTTAATGGGTTCTCGGTTGTAGTTTGCGCCATTGATCTATGGGTAAATTATAATTGAGAACACTTGATTCATCCTAGGATCATACGGTAACAATCATAAATAAGATAAGAACGAACCCTTAACTTGAGTTACATCTTTTATCAAAGTCAGTTCGAAGCATTAAGTAAACATAGTTGGGGAGCATTGATGACCTAGTCCTCTCACCTCTTGATCACATTCACATATTCTTGTTAATTGCTTTCTTAGTTTAATTTAGTTTTAATCAAATCAATCATCAAACAAACTCTCTTGGTTACTTTTAATTGCTTAGCTTTAATTAGAATTAGTTATAACTAGTAAATCACTTTTCCTCGTGGGAACGATCCTTACTTGTCGCTGTACTTATCTCACGATTCGTGCACTTGCGAGTTAGGTTTTTATAACACGATTTTACACATCAAGTTTTTGGCGCCGTTGCCGGGGAATAGTTGAATTTATTGATTATTTCTAGTTTTAGTTTTAGTTTAATTATTTTTATTTTTTTTTTATTTTTTTTATATATATATTTTTTGATTTTGATTTTTTATTACTTCGTTTTCTTTTTAGCTTTTAGATTTTTGTTTTCTTTTTATTTTCTTTTTCTTTTCTTTCTTTTCAGGAACAATGGACTTCTATGAGCAGCATGCTTATGATGTAGAAAGTGAAGCAATTCATAGGCTTGATATGAAACTAGATGCTTTAGTGCAACAATATGGGGAATGGAAATCTATGATTTTTGCAAGAGAACAAACCCAAGCAATGAATTCCTACAATCCGTGGCCTGTGCATGAACCTTTTGAACATTCCTACAATCCATGGCCAATCAATGAACCATATGGAAATTCCCACAGTCAGTGGTCAAGTTATGAACCATATGACAATACTTACAACCCGGATTGGAAGAATAATCAAGACATATCATGGAGCCACAATGAAGTCAATACCTATGAGCAGCCGGTCTCGCCGGCAATAGAAGATATGTTCCAACAAATACAGCAACAAACACAACAAATGCAGCAACAATTGCAGCAAATGAACCAACGTAATGAGGAACAATTTCAAATCATTGAGGGTTCACTGAGGAAGATAGAGGTGAAAGTTAGGCAATTGGCTGAACTGAAGCAAGAAGATGTTGCCACCATCCCTTCTTATGGTAAGATTGTCGAGAGATATGAATTTTCTGATGATTTTTCTAGTGTTGCAGATGAAGAGGAGGAAACGGAAGAAAAAGTTAAGGAAGCAGAAGATGTCCCTTTCGAGGAACCGCTCCTATACAAGGAACTCAAGCCTTATGTTCCTCCCATTACTTTCCCGAGCCAACCGGAGCAAGATGATGTTGCCACTTTCCCTTTGAAGGGTGAAGAAGTAGAAAAAGAGGAGATGAAAGAAAAAGTTAAGGAAGCGGAAGATGTCCCGTTCGAGGAACCGCTCATATACAAGGAACTCAAGCCTTATGTCCCTCCTATTACTTTTCCGAGCTGCCTACATAAAAGCAAGTGGAATAAGTGGTTTTCTGAACTTATTTCATCACACTTTATAGTGAACATTTACTTGCCTTTGCTTATTGTGTGTAGGAACATGCCGGCACGTGAAAATTTCTTCCAAGACCTAATCACATATAGGCGCAAATTTGAGACATTGGAGTTTGGTTAATTCATCCTTGCATTCGTCTTGCCAAGACGTTAAATTAAGCGCTTGGTGGGAGGCAACCCACCTAGGTAATTTGTTTTTGTTTTTGTTTTAGTTTTTAGTTTTTAGTTTTCTAGCTTGTGTGTTTTGTGTTTCAAGTTCTTGCCTCCCATGCTTTTTTTTTTATTTGTTGTCCATGCTTTTAATGTCATACAAACATTGAGGACAATGTTTAGATTAGGTTTGGGGGTGTGAATTCATGTTTGTTCTATTCATTGAAAAAAAATCTGCGAAAAAAAGTGCTCTGTTTTGAAAATTTTTGAGGCAAACGTTTTGTTAAAACTGTACTGATTGGTGAGGAAATAAATTTTTCCGTCCATGCTGGGTTCTTCAATTTTTCGATACGAATCCAACGGTATAAAGAACGTAAATTTCTGGGCGGTGGTTTAAAAGTTATGGATGTTTCTTCGACCAAAGGTCATGGGCAATGCCCTGTTGAGCGAAACAGTGCGTGCACTATTTTCGTCCTCTGTTTTCTCACTTTTCCAATGCGAATTTTGAAATGTTGTCTAAATGAAAAGTGTGAGTTTGCATGTCTATTATCTTGTGCTAAAATTTAGTTAACTTTTGTTAATTTATTTGAGAGATATGCATTAATGAACAGACGTAGGTCAATTTCGAAAGTCATCAGTTTTTGAATTTTGCCCTCCATGTTGAGATGCTTCTTTTGTGTGCTTTAAGAGCCGTAATATATGCTTTATTCACTGAGTTTAAACTAACTTCTTGCCACTTAGAGTAGTGCATTGCATTTTCAAAACTTATGACATGCTCTTGATGTGATGGTGGATAGGAAGCTTAGTTGGATTGTCATGATTAATAGTGGAGACTACCCTTGTGAGTTCACTAAACCAAAAGCGTACATAAATGACACACTATGAGGGTCCTGTTGTTTCTACTCTTTAAACACTCAGTAGGTTCTTAGCATTATATTTAATCTCTATAGGTTGTACATTGAGCATTAAAGAACAATTCTCATAAAAAGATATCACATGTGGACTTTGCTCTTGATTTGGTTGAACCATTAGAAGTGATATAGGCAATGTGTGCTTGAACTCACTTAAAAGGCCTTAAATATTTCCTACCTTATGTGTGTGCTCCATAGCCCTGTTTGAAGCCAAACACAATGAGCCTTTTTCTTTCATCACCCACATTAACTTAACCCCAATAAACCATAATTTAGCCATACCTTATAGCTTGGGATCATATAGAGAAAGTGATGAAAATGATTGAAGGGAGTTCGAAATGGGTGACTCGTGATGTGCATGTATCAAGAAAAAAAGAAGAAGCAAGAAGACAAACACCAAAGTGGTGTCAAGAAGAAATGTATTAAAAAATTGTTGTAAAAAGAAAAAAAAAAAAGGTTAGAGTGTTAATGAGTGCAATAAAGTCAATTAAGATTGCAAAGCTTGTATCTACTCAAAAGGAGTTTGACAAAGAGAGAAAGGTGAATTTTGAAGAATTGAACAACAACAAGTGGCATCATCCCACTTGTAAAGGAGACCAAGAGACTTGTGCGAAGCCGAAAAGGTAATGGAAGACTCTCATGGTATGATCCTAGGTTTTTGAATTCCAATTTTCCATTCTTTCTTAACCTTCACCCAATGGCCCCGTTACAACCAAAGAAAAGACCTAATTGATCTTTTGGGGATGCTAGCTCGAGAGTAAGGTAAACATGTGCTCTATCTTGTTCTTAATGTTTGATTCTTTTCATGAGATCTTTTGCATACAAATCAAGCGTTCTTTCAATGATATATTCATATGCGATAATAATTTGAATTTTCTTGTGCATAAATTCCATTCACATATGCTTGATGAGTGTATTTGCCTAGGTTCTATGTGAAAATATGAGCGATATCTTGTAAGAATTAGAGTCAAGGCGAATTATATCTATGGTGTTTGACGATGCGTCTTTGAAGCTAGAATATCTTGAGCATGGGCTTTTCATTCAAACTAGCAATGCATTCAGTTTTGTGACTTAATTTTGGTCTTTACTTATTGGCTCTAGCATGCATTGGCTTTGAATGGTACATGTGAGTTTGCATCTTGATTATTTGGTTCTTCGCAGAAATATGTTTGTGGGTAACATAGCTGTAAACCCTCAGGAGACAAAACTCCTCCTACTAGGGACACCTAGAGGTTTAAAGGCTTGTAGCATATGCTCAATGCTATCGTGTTCCCCACGAAAGTGGCTTAGTTTGTATTTTTGTTTTATTTTTAGTTTAGTTTTTAGGTTTTGTTTTTATTTTAGTTTTGCTCAAGGACTAGCAAAAGATAGGTTTGGGGGTATTTGATCGGTCATTTATTGTATATGTTTTTGATCCCCATTCCTCCAATCAATTGCTTATTTCTCGAGTCTTTTTGGGATTTAATTTGTGTGTTTGAGCATTTTTCAGGTTGTTGGATTCAAGTGATATGTTTGAAGTATTTCAGAGGAAAAAGGTGATTTTGGTAGATTTGAGGGACTTTTATGCAAATGGCCATCAACCATCATGAAAGACCGCTGTCAATTTCCACACAGCGGCATGAAAGCGGTGCAAAACAGTGTAAACCGCTGCCAAAACCGCTCTGGCTCTCGCAGCGGTAGCCCGTCACAGTGCAGATCATCAATATTGCGGGGCCCATATCTCTCAGCTCCGATTGAACTGTGTGTCCTGCTACCTATGGATTTGAAGCCCCGGAAGTCTAGTTTCCAACCCAATTTACGGCTTGTCGATCCGAATTTTCTAGAAGAAGTTATGTCCATTTTAGTGCCCGAAGGTCAGATCAGTCAGTCATAAAATCCGTGAATACTTTCGGGATTTGTTTCGCAAGTTGTCGGAACGGGAAATATTACCTTCTTGGACATGTGTGAGAGTCTTGGGAAGCAAGTAGACATCTAATCCTTATCTTCCTTCAATAAGTAATCAATTTGGATGGATTAGGAAAGAAATAGAATTCCAAATAGGCTTGTATTCTCAAAGGGAATAGATTTCCTTGTTGTTTTAGGTCATGGCCTTGCATCTACACCTATTTAAACCCCTTGTAAGCCTAATTTCGGAAAAAGCTAGAGAGACCAGCTGGAGAACCACCCAAGGGAGGTCCCAAGCCACCAAGGGGGCCATCCCCCATCACCATCATCCATCTTTACACATTGAGGGTTTGCAAGACGAAGAAGACTCACCATGGAAGATGGGAAGAAGTCGTTGAAGGCCTCAATGGGTTTTATCTCCTCTATCTCTTGTCTTGTTATTTTCATGATGTGTAACTAATCCATACTAGGGAATCAATGTGAACCTCTATGAATACTCTTTGTTAGAATTGACTATATTTTCTTAATTTAAGTTTTGATTCATTCAATTCATTCTACGTCTCAATTCTTTGTTTGTGTTGATGCATGATCATACGTTGGCATGAATTTAGGGTTTTGATAATTTAACAATTAAGTTTGGAGTGTTGATCTACACGTAACCTTAATTAATATCCAATTGAATGGGTAAAACTGATCTTAGCATTGATCTATGCAAGTAGGTTTTGGTTCATTAGTTCTTGCACTTAATGGGTTCTCGGTTGTAGTTTGCGCCATTGATCTATGGGTAAATTATAATTGAGAACACTTGATTCATCCCAGGATCATACGGTAACAATCATAAATAAGATAAGAATGAACCCTTAACTTGAGTTACATCTTTTATCAAAGTCAGTTCGAAGCATTAAGTAAACATAGTTGGGGAGCATTGATGACCTAGTCCTCTCACCTCTTGATCACATTCACATATTCTTGTTAATTGCTTTCTTAGTTTAATTTAGTTTTAATCAAATCAATCATCAAACAAACTCTCTTGGTTACTTTTAATTGCTTAGCTTTAATTAGAATTAGTTATAACTAGTAAATCACTTTTCCTCGTGGGAACGATCCCTACTTGTCGCTGTACTTATCTCACGATTCGTGCACTTGCGAGTTAGGTTTTTATAACACGATTTTACACATCAACTACAAAGTCAAAGTTGAGAGCTCGATGATGAGGAACAAGGAAGAAATTAGAAGATTAAAAGAAGAAAATCTAGAGCTTTCAACACTAGTAGACCACTTGTGTGAAGAAGTGGTGAGATCCATGGCGGATGAAGATAAGCTAAAAGAAGACTTAGTTTTATCTAAGAGGAGAGAAGAAGAGCTGAAAAGAGAGCTTGAAGAAGTTAAGGTCTTAATGGCTAAGATGACTTCAAGCACCAAGATGCTTGACCACATGTTAGGAGTAGGAAGAAAGCCAAGTGACAAGAGAGGTCTTGGCTACATTGATGACAAGGATGCCTCCTCCACAAGCAAGACATCCTTGGTCATGGACATGGACATGGACTTTAATATGTCCCCTCCTCCTCAACACCCTAGGAAGAAGATGGACCTAGGAGAGTGTTCAAGAAGTGCCCAAGTGGTTGACGCACCAAAAGGTCAAGCTCAAGCTCACACCCAAAAGGGCTCATCACCCTATCTTCCCTCAAACTCAAAAACAACATGGAAAGAGTTCAGACATGCAAGCTCAGACAAGCAAGCAACCTCGTCTTGGTTATCAACAAAGGAGGAGAGATCCTATCCAACAACCAAGACAACCACAACGACAAGGGAAAGCACCTATCCATGCTCAAGGGAATGGTATGATTCCTAACTTTTTTCCCACTTGTCATTTTTGTGGTATTGTTGGTCATATTAGACCAAGTTGCTTGCATTACATTGAAATGTGTAGAGCTAAAAGCATGTTTGACAAGAAAAAGGCTAGAGCTAAGATGCTTCATAAAAAGGAAGAAAATCATGTGCACGATCCTTTTTCATCTTGTACTCTAGAACCTTTGTCCACTAGGATTGACTTAGTGTCACGTAAGTGGATTAATAAGAATGAACCCGCTTGTTACGAGACTAACAAGTCTCAAATAGGTTCAACTAAGTCCAAAGGACTTGGTAGGTCCATAGGACCTCATACCCTTCTTTGAAGAGGTATGGAAAATTGACCTCATATGGGGAACTTAAGCAAAGAGAGCTATTTTGCATTCTTGTCACTTGCAAAAAATTTGAAATATCTTATGCTTCTCTTTTTGTTGCTTGAGTTAGCTTGGTTACCTATGTATATATATTTTCTATTCAATAAGTGTGATCAATGCTTGTATTGCAATCCATGTCATATTTATGTTCAAACATGCATTTTTGGACTAGGAGATATTTACATAGGATATAATTTGAATGACCTATAATGATCTCTATGACATGATGATTGCTAAATGACATGCTAAATGTTAATCTTGAAAAGCATGTTTTGGTGAATGCAATTTTTAAATGCATAACGTGTGTGAAAAAGCTTATGAGACTCAAATGAAAAAGGATCTTGTATCCATTCAAGGATTTTAAAATCCAAATGTCTCTCTTTCTTTATTGGTTAAACATGTCTACTATCATACGGATATCTTATCCGGAAAAATCAAATAGGGTGCAAAGTCGCTCATGACATGTTTGGCTTATAAAGTTGGATATATTTGTTCTTAAATTAAAATCAATGAAAACCTATATCCTTGCTTCTCTCATGACATTGGTGAAATTGGTTTGAATTCATATTAAAAACCTTTGTCATTTGCTTTGCCAAATACCATGGTATTTTGGACTTAAATGCTACATGTCTTGTATGCAAAGCAATTTTTTGATTCACACATTTTCCTTAATTAAATCTCCTCGTTTCTCTTCAATTAATTGAGATTGCATAAAGTGACTTATATTGATTATGCAAATATTTAGAATGCTACTATCTCTCTTTGCCTTGAGTGACCCGATTGGGGACTACTCCTTTGTCTATATCATGACAAAAAGGGGGAGTAGGTTGTGGTAAGGGGAGTTGCAAATTGTAGTAGCAATTGTGCATGTTGGGGAGAATACTTATTGAGGGGGAGTAACCCTTTGAGGGGGAGCATTTGCACATACATACATTGCATGATGTTGTACTTAAATTCTTAAATGCAAATGCTTGTTTGATCTCACTTGATTCATCTCACCTTTTCTTGTATTGGAAAGTATAGAAACCTTGTTTTTCAGGGATTGATTATTCTACAAGAGATTGAAGACTTCAAGTTTATTTTATCTTATCTCTTTGTATTGTAGAATATCATTATAGACCCGTAGTTTCTATTTTGTTGTGAGGAATCATTGTGAGTGGTGGTTTTGTCACGAAATAGCCAAAGGGGGAGATTGTAAGGATTCCCTTTAATTGATTGGCTTATTTCGTGGTCAAACCACATGTTGGGGTTTGGTTGTAAGGGTAGTCTAGGTGATTAGTTGAAGATCAAGACCCTTTCCAAGACCTTAAGGTTGATAAGCACCAAAGGTAAAATTCTATGTGCTTACTTGTCTTGAAGAGATAGTTGCACACACTCACAACTCATGCATATGTTTAATCCTTGTATGCTGTGTGTCTTATTTGTGTGCCTTAATGCTCATTAACATCTCTTCTTGCATGTTAGTTTGATTGCATCTTGCATATCCAATTGCCTTGTCATGCTTAGACTTAGGATTGCATTTTTGCACTGGGCGCTCCCAAAAGCGCTCTACAAAAGCGCTCTACGAACAGCCCCCGTTGGGCGCTGTACAGACCTGATCGATTAATTCGAGCGCTGTAGAGGCTCTCTACAAAGCGCTCTACGTAGAGCGACCTCTTTGATGGCGCTCTACAAAGCGCTCTACGTAGAGCGCCCCTCTGTTTTCTCGCGAGAACAGAGCAGGGGGCTCTACAAAGCGCTCTAGGTAGAGCGCCCATGGCAAAATTGTGGTGTCACTTATCAAAACGACCACACTTCATCTTGACACCCTATATATATGCCACTTTGACTTTAGGTCAATCAAGTGAGTTGATTTTCTGATTTCATACTTAGAACATTTTTCAAGAGAAGAAAATTACAAAGAACTCACCTTTAACCACTCAAATCAAACCCCTTTTGCATCAAATTTCATATTGCATCTTCTATGTCTATATAGAGTGCATCCATGTATGGGTTTGCATCATCACAACTTGCTTGGTAAGATTTTGATTAATTTCATCTTATTTTAGTAATTTAAATACCAAGCCATCTCTTTTAAATTACTTGTATGTTTTAGATCATATGCTAAATACAAGTTAGAGATTATTTGTGATGAAAATGATTGAGTGTTATTTTTGATAGATATCTAGGTTTTTATAATCTATGATTATCTATGCTATTTGACATGTCATTTAGCCATTAATATCTAGGATTGCTTTAATTGCAAATTCATCATCCTAGGTAAGCATCTAGAGTACCCTAGCTCTATATTGCATATTTGGATATCATTGCATATTCACATAGGGTTGTGCATCTCTTTTGAGAGATTTAAGTCTTGTGTGATTGACCGGGATTAGGTCGGACACCGGGAATAGGTGGTCACATAAGCAATTGGAATAGAGCCACTTTTAAGGGCCCGCATGGTAGAAGTGGGGGGTTATTGACCGGAGTGTTAGACGTGGTCTACATAGGTTGTAAACTCCATTTTAATTAGTGGATTTCGAGGTCCGAGTGTGGCGCACTAAACAGCCCGTGGTTTTTCCCAGTGGTTGGGTTTCCACGTAAACATCAAGTGTCATTTATTATTTCCGCATCTTATTACACTTGTATGTATATTTGACTTGCTAGGGGTATTTTCGTAAAATTGACATGCATGCGAAAATTGGGTAATAATTAGATAAAATCTATTCACCCACCCCCCCCCCCCCCCCCTCTAGCTTTATATATTAAACACGCCTCCAGAACTTTCAACTGGCATATAATTTCTCGTTCTCTGAAGATACTTGAGAATAGTCTTGACAACAACCCTATGATCCAATCTTGGGTTGGAGTGGTATCTGCTGGCTACTCCCACTGTGAAGCAGATGTTCGGTCTTGTGCATAACATAGCATACATGAAACTACCTACTACTGACGCATAGGGAACACGTCTCATATCCTCAACTTCTTGAGGTGTCTTAGGACACTGTTCCTTAGACAAGTGTGTAGGGAAAAATAAACAAAAGTGGTACACGCAGCGGAAGCGATACTAAAATTAGATTTAGTGACTTTTAAAAATTTTTCCTTTATGAACCTTAAACCCTTTTAATCAATAAACATGCATATACATTAACAAAAGTAAATTACCTTTTGTCGCGT
This sequence comes from Acer saccharum, assembly GCA_030490815.1. Taxonomy (NCBI): domain Eukaryota; kingdom Viridiplantae; phylum Streptophyta; class Magnoliopsida; order Sapindales; family Sapindaceae; genus Acer; species Acer saccharum. The sequence continues at coordinate 15,274,489 of CM059878.1, read as the reverse complement.
GATCTGATTGACTTACGTCGATGGTAATCCGCAAGACCTTCAATCCGAGCACGAACGTGGATCACCTAGGAGCGTGGTCTCCCTTTTCTTTGAATTGCAAACCTGTGAATGGACCAAACAAAAACTTTCTTTTCTTTGTTAGTCACAAAACAATCAAAAAAATGTCAAAGATTATTCCGGTCACTTTTGAGTTCTCAATCTAATGATCGAAACTCGCGTGAACCTAGATCGATATCGTATACACAAGCTTATTGATGATTAAGCAATAGTATACTATCAAAGAATAATCTAACACTCCTTTTTGTCTTTTAGAATAAAAAAACTCTATGAATTAAGAAGAAGAAGAAAGAAATAAAATCTCAAGCACAATTTCTTTTGGTGGCCGAAATCTATAAGTGTACTTATATAGGTGGCCAAATTTTCTTCCTTCTTTCCTTATAGGGTGGCCGAATTCTTCATGTGCTTTTGCCTAGGGTTGCCGCAATTTTCCTCTACAAAAGAGGAGTTGTATTGCACCCAAAAAACACATGTCTTTTAAGACTTCAAACCCTAATCCAACTCCTTGATTTTTATTCTTTTATTTTGACTAAATAAAAAGACTCCTTATTTGATTAAATAAATAAAACTAATTTACTTATTTACTTATCAAACAAGTCTTTTACTTTTAGGAAAGATTTGTTTCTTTAATTAAACAATTAATCAATAAATTAATTAATTCTTATTTAATTAAAACAAATGAAACAAAATAATATTTTTAGGTTAAAACATTAACCTAGCCGCCCCACTTGTATAAGATTGGGCCTAATATTATTTTCCTATTTCATTTAATCCATTGGACTTTAAATAAAAAGCCCACATGTGAACCAGACCCATTCTTACTAAAAGAAACAAGCCCACATGTCTTTCATTAATATATTAATATAATTGAGCAACCCATTACTTAAATAATGTGCAAATTATATTCTTAATATATTAAATGCAATTCTAGATGGACCCTTAAATTGGTCCGGTAGAATATATCAAGTGATCCATGCAAGTCCGTGTGGATTGGGGATCTTGGCGGGCCATCTAAATTTAAGCTTCAATAGATATAACCTAATCACAATCAACAAATGATTCACTTAGGTCCGATCCATTAATTTTTACTCATTCCACTAAAGAGCTAAAACTGAACTCTTAAATAAAGATAGAAAAGGAAGATGCTCCTCATTCATACCCTAGACAATCATATTGGAGATAGTGTATCCTCGTGATTAATATCAGTAATCGCCAAGAGTTCATAGACCGCCTATAACTCTCCAAGTTACCATATTTACTCATATGACCACGTTTTGAACTTGGATATTTTGACTTGTCCAGAAGCCATGTTTTCAATAGACACTATCGAAAACTCAACGTTGAGATTTAATATCCAATTACCTCAAAACATCCATATGATGATATTATACTCTCATTTAATTAAATAGAGCCACGATGTCCATATCTATAAATGAAGTCCTCTATCGATTAACAAATGAATATCACCAAACTATCGAGGATAGACTATGCGATATAATCGTACTCATTGATAACTCAAATGATATCACTTGCAACCATAAGTCCATCATTTATCTCAGGATTAAGATAGACTCTCCGATTGTCCTGATAATGAAAAGACTATTATCTACTGACGGTTCTAGATAAAGCTTTTCATTGTGATCCAGTTCAATGCACCCAGTGCACTAGATCCTTTTGCTCGAAGACACTCCGATGATTTTAGACTCATCATATCTCATTTGATCCCACTCAAATGCTAGCAAAAGAATTCTACAACTTTAACAAGATAAAGGTGCCCAACCTTTAACTTAAGTTGTGAACATTATTCAAGACTAACTAAAGAATTGTGTCTACCACATACATATTCAGATGTACGAACAATTCTTCTTTTCCCATAGTCTTTAGACCTTATGATTATTTACTTTGACAATTATAATATAAACTATAAATGCTATACGATTTGTTAAACCAGAAATCACTTTATTAATATGAAAAAGATTGTTAATTACAACATTACACTCTTGCTATTGAGCATAATCCTAACAAAGTGAACTCCATGTCTGGAAGGTAAATTACCTTTCTTGGAGTTTTGCATCGAAAATCGCATAAGAATCTTGTCGATATATGATGCCTAAGACAACGCTATGAGTTTGTTCTTATGATCCCTTATAAGTTGGATCCCTAGAACATAACTCGCCTCTCTCAAATCTTTCATTTGGAATTGGCTAGCCAGCTAGCCCATTACTTCTGATAATACCCCTACATCATTCCTAATGAGTAGGATATCATCTACGTAAAGAACTAAAAAAACTACCTTCTTGTCAATGATGCGGTTGTAGACACAAAGCTCATCAATGTTTTGCTCGAAGCCATAGGTTTTGATCACATCATCAAACCTTATGTTCCAAGATCTAGATGCTTGCTTAAGTCCATAAATGGATCTTTGCAACTTGCAAACTTTTTGCTCTTGATCTAGAGACACGAATCCCTCTGGTTGCATCATGTAGATGCTCCCTTCAAGATTGCCATTCAAGAATGCAGTCTTGACGTCCATTTGCCAAATTTTATAATCAAAATAGGCAACAATGGATAAGAGAATCCGAATAGACTTAAGCATGGCTACTGGCGAGAAGGTCTCTTCATAATCGACCCTCTTTTTCTGGATATAACCGTTGGCCACTAGCCTTGCCTTAAAGGTCTCTACCTTCACATCTACTCCTCTCTTTCTTTTGTAGATCCACTTACACCCTATGGGTTTTACCCCATCCGGTAAGTCTACAAGTTTCCAGACTAAGTTAGAGTACATGGACTCCATCTCGAGATTCATGGCTTTAAGCCATTCCTCTTTGTCAAGATCTTCCATTGCATTCTTAAATGTCAATGGATCATCCATACTATCAGTAGAGACGACATATCGTCCCTTACCTATACCCAAAAAGCATTCAGGTTGTCTTACAACCCTCTCACTACATCTAGGTGGTAGTGTATCTTGACTAGGAATCGTCTGACTATCAGATGTCAATGGATCAACAACTCTTGTTGACTGAGCACTAGTCGTACTAGGCTCCATTTCATTTAATACAATCTTGCTACGAGGTTTATGATCACTAATATGGTTATCCTCAAGAAACGTTGCATTTGTCGATACAAATACTTTGTTCTCTTCATGACTATAAAAGTATCCACCTCTGGTCTCCTTAGAGTATCTTACAAACAAGTAGACCACAGACTTGGGATCTAGCTTTCCAGTTCTGTTCTTTAGCACGTGTGCTGGACACTCCCATTTACGGAAATGTTGCAAACTAACTTTACGACCATTCCATAACTCTAAGGGAGTCTTAGGAATAGATTTGGATGGCACTACATTCACAATGTATGCCGCTGTTTGTAACGAATATCCCCAAAAGGAATTTGGTAATTATGAGAAACTAATCATAGATCTCACCATTTCCATTAGGGTTCTATTTCTCCTCTTTTCGACACCATTCTGTTATGGTGTACTAGGAGATGTGAGTTGGGACACTATCCAATACTCAACCATAAAGTCTTCAAACTCTTGGTCAAGGTACTCACCTCCACAATATGATCATAGAGACTTAATAGTCTTTCCTAACTTGTTCTCAACTTTAGCTCGGAATTCTTTGAACTTTTCAAAAGTTTTCGACTTCCGTTGCATTAGGTAGACATATCCGTATCTCGAGTAGTCATCCATAAAGGTGACATAATACTCATAACCACCCCTTGCTTTAACATTCATCGGTCCACAAACTTCTGAATGTATAAGCTTTAGTGGTTCTTTAGCTCTAAGCCCTTTTCCAGTAAAAGGTCTCTTGGTCATTTTACTTTCTAAACATAATTCGCAGACAGGTAAGGTGCCAACCTTTAACTCACTTAAAGGTGTGCTTTTCACTAGTCTATCTATCTGGTCAAGGTTGATATGGCCAAGTCTTAGATGCCATAGATACGTTTCGTTTTCTGGAGAAATCTTTTGTCGTTTTGTTTTAGGTTTTTCAACTTTAAACAATTCAGTGTTGAGCAGTATAGTATGTATTAATGGCCTTAAAACATACAAGTTGTTTTCATTTAATCCTGAACATATATTCAAACCATTCTTTGCAATAATAACAGACTTATTATTAAAAGAAACAGAATATAATTGTTCCAACAATTTTGAAACTGAAATCAAATTTCGAGTAAATCCAGGAATTAAAAATACATTATTCAAAACAATGAAACAACTTCCAAAATGTAGTCTAACTACACCCACTGCTTGGGCTAACACGACATCCCCTGACCCAACATGCATAGAGAAGGTTCCCTCCTCAAGTTGTGTCCAAGAATCAGTCCACTGCATAGAAGAACAAACATGGTTAGTGGTCCCTGAATCAACTATCCAGGGTGAAGAATCGTCTTCCACTATACATGTTTCAAGAACAAGTAAATCATATTTACTTTTTGCCTTTTTCTTCTTGCATTGGGCTTTCTTGGGTTTGGGCTTACCCTTAGCCTTCCCAGCAGACCTCTTCCTTTTCTTATTACCAGAGGAAGATGGTTCGACAACATTTGCCTCACCAGTCTTACTTTTGTTATCCTTACTCAAGGACTCAAAAGTAGTGAGCTCATTTAGCAATTGAGTGAGATTGAACCTCAGCTTGTTCATCCAATAGTTACTCTTAAACTGATCGAAACTCTTTGGAAGAGTCGTCAGTATGATGCTCACTTGACTGAGTTCATCAATGGCCCCGCCATTGATCTCTGCTGTGTTTAAATATGACATCATGTTCAGGACATGTTCCCGAACAGATGTGCCCTCTTTCATCCGAGCAAGCATTGCGGAACGAATAGCTTCGTACCGCTTTTGCTCAAAGGGCTGCTCGAACATGGCTTACAATGACTCCATTATTTCAAATGCAGTACTCATTGCTTTGTGCTTAATGACAAGCACGTCTGTCATACTTGCTAACATATATGTTTAGGCTTTCTCATTTGATGAGACCCATTTCTCATATGCCTCACGAACAGTTCATGCGGCATTGGCAGTAGGCGTTGGAGGACATTCCTCTGTAAGCACAAACTTTAGGTCCTTGGTGACCAAGATTGCATTTATGTTATGTTTCCATTTAGTGTAGTTATCACCAGTTAATTTGTCATTGGCTATAATTTGTAATAGTGCAGATGACATGGCTGATATAACATAAATTAAGAATTCATTCAGTCATACATTCAAAACATGTGTGAATGTTCGGCATAAAATTAAACATGATGCATGAAAATGTTTAATGAACAAGAGCAACCCTAAGATGTGTTACTACGCCACGACAATCCAACATACCACAAGCAAGTGCCGCCTTAGGGTCGGTCAAATTCTTGCATGTTGGATCAAGACATTCTCAATCAAATGTTATACCAGAATAACTCTTATTCCTCTAACATTCAACCATTGTTTATTTCAGTCAGGTTTATAATTAACCAATTTAATCAAAACCTTGTGAGCTTAACTCGAGAATTGCCACCTTAGGGTCGGTCAATCCCGAAATCCCCTCAGAAATCCTATCCGTTAGGAAGTCAACCTTGGTATTGATTATTATGGAAACCCTCCTTAGGGAGGACGAAAGCAAAGCCATCACGAGGCCCCACTCGAATCTCACGGTGTTGAACTAATAATGGAGACCACGGGATATAATGTCATATATCCCTCTCCCACTCACTATTTTATAATTAGGGTTTTCTATAAATATTAATGCACCTAGATTAAACTAGATTAAACAGCTAATTTCAATCTAAGCGTCAAGTGAAGTAATCACAAATTAATAAAATCCTATTCCAATAACTAATAAACTAATTCGAATTTTAACTCTTAAAAATCTAGTTCATTAGTGATAATTCTAATCTATGTAAACTATTTACTAAGACTAGAATTATTAAATGTGTATTTACCAAGTTTTAACCATTAAAACTAAACACATTATTATGGGCTTAATCAAATTAATCCTAATATATATTAAAGGACCCTAATAATCTAAGTAATTAAACTCTTTAATAATTAGATTAGTGATTAATGAGAATTACCAAGTTTTTACTCCTAAAAACTAATCCCATTAATTTATAGCCAACTATGTGAATAACCCATTTTAATCAAATTAAAAAAAAAAAAAAAAAAAAAAAAAACACATAATATAGATGGCTATAATGCATGTATGACATATCAACATATATATGTGTAGGCACACCTAATCTAAATAATATGTATATGCATGGCAATGCTTTAATCATCTCATATTAAAAGCATACATGAGTTGACCGAGTACAATGGGTTTATCTAACTTAAAAAATTTCTAATTACAAAAAATATCCAAGGCATTCCTTGGTCTTCTTGTTATCTTGTAATCCCAAAAATCTTCAAGTCCATCTGTAATATCTTATGCGTCATTCGGGCCCAAAAATCAAGTCCAACTTGATTTATTTTATTGGATCCATCTCATGGATTAAATCCCTTAAAGCCCAAATGTTACTCTAACATTTTTTGGAGGCCCAGGATTTCCCAAAAACAGTCCAAACACAGTCACGTACACGCACGTGACTGCTGCACAAAACAAACAACAATTGAATGTTTCGTGCATGACATCTGCACAAAATAGCGTGCATGCCAACAATTGCACCTGTTGCTGCATGTAATACACTTTATCACATTTGTTATGCATGCAACTTGGGTTGCGTGACTGTTGCATAAAACAAAATGTGCTGCAGCTGTGCATTACACAAAAGCATCACAATATACAATTTCATATTGCAGGTTGAAGCAGTGCAACGCGCAACACTTGCGCATGTGTTGCATGTGCTTTGCACATCTGATGTGCGCCTGCTGCACACATGCACAACGATTGTGCATCAGTGTGTTGCGCAACACTTGCACACGCTGCTGCATGTTTGTCTTCCGGATCGTCATGCTTCGTCGATTTACATTAATAATAAAAAATTACAGCAAATCAACGAAATAAAAAAAATTATACAACCCGGGATTAATTTTACATGAGAAAAATATTACAACCTTTAAAATGAACCCTAAACCCATTGTACCATACAATTAACGACCAACCATGTTTATAATAATTTTAAAAAAAAAAAATTATAAACATCATACAATCATTAGAAAGTGCCTACACATTCATACATGCAATCAGGAGCAATCGAATTCGATTATACTGTACAAAAAATTGGCTCTGATACCAATTGTAGGAACCTAGGGTTACAGATTGTGCAGCGGAAGGGTTTTAAATTTTTTTAAATGTAATCATAAACTAACCCATTTGTACAGTAATAATCAAATGCAATAAGAAGGAGATGAAATGATTTCATACCAGCGTTGGAGGCTCATTCACTTTAATATGATTTGCTGCTGATTTGAACCACTTGATCTTCCTCACTATCTCCCGGAAATGGTAACGGCGTGTGGGCGCGTCACGGTATTCAGGAACCTGTATGGAGGTAGAAGAGGACACACAAAACAACCCTTGCTTTGTGTATTAAGATTTCGGCTAGCCTTCTTGAAAAATAGAAGCAAAACAAATTTTTTTTTTCTTTATTTTAGTTGGCTGCACCACTTGTCTTCCTCTTTCTCTTTCTCGCGTGTGTTATTCTCTTATACACTAATCAGTTACTTAAAATATATATATCATATATCTTTAATTTTTTGAACTGATTAAATTTTTTACTAAATGCTTTTAAAAGATAACTGATATCTTTTAATAGATATTAATAAAGTTTGAATTTAAACTTTTTAAATTCAAATTCAATATTTAATTAAAAATAAAATAATCACATTATCTTATCTTTCAAAATTAAATATCAAATAACACCCTCCAATAATGATTAATTACATAATTAAATAATCTAATTATTTAATTAAAATAATTATTATTTTCCATTAATTAAATAATCTCATTATTCAACTAATTCCCGATTAAACATGTTTCACTTTCGTAACACAATTAATTGGACAATTCAATTAATTAACCGTGACCCTTGTTATCTAAATCAATCGGGCTAGCAAGGGGACCTAATAGACCCACAGTATTTTGAGCTCCAATAATCCTTAGAAATAATTAATTAAACTCTTTAATTAATATTTCTTGATTATTAACTTCGGTGTTATTCCACTAAAAACCCGAAGCTGCACTCTCTCAACTGTAGACGTTTTTACACAAACCAATAACTCTTAGTGTCCATCGATATAGCTATTACATATGGTATGATCCTCCACAAGTAGTTCATAATTATAGCTGGGTCATAATGTCCGTTATACCCCTCTAATTATATCTTTCCATTAAGTACCATTGATCCTCTAATGAACAATAAATCCTACATTCCTTATGGAATTAGGAGAGCGCTCAAATTGTTCAAGCTCCAAATCAAACCTTAAGGGAACTACCATCTACTTCTCACAAGAAGGAGTGGATTCCACTATTGTATACAAACCTTCCTAGTCACAAGCCAAACCGTGATCCCAACATACGGAGCATATTGATCGGGAATGCAACTCCGACCTCACGCATGGTATATCAAAGACCACGATCTAACCTGAAAGAGTTGATAAGACACTTAGGATTAAGATCACCCACATATAGTCATCATTAGTTGATATATATGAATCTCATCGTTAAACGGATCTTAATGAGAGATTCACATAGATCATGGCCCAGTCTTATATGATCACATCATACAAGGTGCCTCCATTTTCATATCTCCATATCAATGATCCAGGATAGGATCACCGTACACTACGAAATAGACCGCAGTTGTAGATTAACCACAAATAAAGTACCCAGCTTTATTTGCTACCTACGAACTCTTTAGATTGCTCGTTTCAAACTGCATCCATCTGTATATGACACTCATATACTTAGTTCGAAATTACATCTGGCAATCTTGGATGTTAAGTGCACATGTTATATATATAAAGTATGACACAAAATAAATGAATGTACTACTTCTTTTATTTATGTTCAAATCATATTTACAAATTACATGCTTTAGGGCAAAAACCCCAACATTTGCTCATTACAACTTTGCATATTCCACACTTTGGCGTCCAGGCTTACAATTTACTTTGTGCATTTTCTACTCTTAATTTTTATTGAGTAGCTCATTTAATTCCACATAATTCATCTAGGCACTTAGTGCCTCATTCATCTTTTCTTTTCTTTGCTTGTCTTTTCTTTTCAAGTAATGCATTTCATCTTTTTAATGTGTTTGCAAATGCATACTTGCCTAGGTACACGCCTTACAATTTTAATACACCTCAAAGCTTACATTCAAACCCTCAGCCTTAGCAAACCATTTGGTACAAGGTAAGTCTAGTGTATAGACTATAGGTTTATATTGATGTGGTTCATGAATGAAAAGCTTAATTGTGTTTGGCTTCAAATGGGCAATGGAGCATACACATTAGAGGGATTGGAAGTATTTAGGCCAATTTAGTGGTTTTTCACATGTATTGCCTAAAATCATCTTTAAAGCTTTGTCCACAAAGTCAATTAAGGCATCCACAAGCAGTCCATATGTTCTATGGCAAACAACATTTTAGTGCGAAGGAGACATTTTAAATATGCTTAACATGTGTGTTTGAATAAGTGTTTAAGAGTGAAAAATTTCCCTCAAAATAAGCTTTTTAGGCCGTGTTTGTGAACCTCATGGGAAGTCTCCACTATTAATTCTTAACCTTCAAGCACAATTGAATATTTACTCCAACATCAAAAGAAAAGAACTAGCGCGCTTTGTGCAATGCAACCCTAAATGGCATGAAGTTAATCTAAACTAAGCAATGCAAAGATGCACAATTCCTTACTCACACACATAATGGCACAATCTCAACAAGCAAAATATGCTCAAGCATAGCATTATCACAAGATTTTCGAAAAATTAGGCTCAAAATATTTGCATACAAATGCAAACAAGAGACGGTGTTGTGCACACACCCCTAAACCTAAATTAGACATTTTTCTCAATGTCTTTAGGGCATATAAACTGGTAAACATGGCACAACACACATCAACAATCAAAGAGTCAAAACAACATCAATGTCCATTTTAAAATTTATCCCAAAGACTGGAATCAAGAGGTTTGTAAGGATTCCCATTCATTGATTGGCTTATTTCATGGACAAACCACAATTGGGGATTGAATTGTAAGGGTAGTTTAGGTGATTGAGGATCAAGCTCAAAGCCCTTTCAAGACCTCAAGGTGATAAGCACTTCAAAGGTATATCTCTAGTGCTTAGCTTTTCTTTGAAGAGATTTAGTTGCACACACACACACTTAGCATATTTGCATATGTGTTCATTCTCTTCATATGTCACATTTCACACTTTCACTTTGTTGTTTGTATATTATTGTGTGTTTATGTGTTGTGTAATTCGTTTCCCGAAGATTGTTCGGAAACGTCCGCACTTGCACATTGGTGTCTTGTTTTGCGCCAAGATCTCATTCGGAGAATGCCCTTGGCTTCTCCTTTGGATTCACCACTTTGCACAATTGCACATTATGCACAAAGTGGAAATAGGGCATTGTCGCCCTTTGTTGGTGTCGCCATGGCGACAGAAAGTTTTTTTCCTGAAAATCAATCAGGTATGATGTCGCCATGAGATGATGCCATGAGATGTTGCCATGAGACAAATGGCGACAAAGAAGATTTTCTTTGTTGCGCTAGGCATCGCCATTTGCGTCGCCATGATGTCGCCCTGAGACAAATGGCAACAAAGAAGAAAAATCTGATGTCCCTGAAAAGTCCTGGAGGCGTGATTAATATAAAGCTAGAGGGGGGGGGGGGGGGGGGGGGGGGGGGGGGTGAATAGATTTTAGCTAATTATTACCCAATTTTCGCGTGCATGTCAATTTTACGAAAATACCCCTAGCAAGTCAAATATACATACAAGTGTAATAAGATGCGGAAATAATAAATGACACTTGATGTTTACGTGGAAACCCAACCACTGGGAAAAACCATGGGCTGTTTAGTGCGCCACACTCGGACCTCGAAATCCACTAATTGAAATGGAGTTTACAACCTATGTAGACCTCGTCTAACACTCCGGTCAATAACCCCCCACTTCTACCACGCGGGCCTTTAAAAGTGGCTCTAGTCCAATTGCTTATGTGACCACCTGTTCCCGGTGTCCGACCTAATCCCGGTCAATCACACAAAACTTCAATCTCTCAAAAGAGATGCACAACCCTATGTGAATATGTATGAATATTCAATTAACAAACAAGGCTAGGGAACCTTAGATGCTTATCTAGGATGATGATATATTCAATTTAAATCAATCCTATATATGAAAATAGCTATATGTCATGGCATACAACTTTAGCTAAGTAAAGGATAACCAATCCTAGATACAAAGCTATCACAAAAAACCCACAAACATTCAAAAGATTAACTAGTTGATTAAAAAACAATCTATCAACCTAGTTATAAATAAATCACACAAGAATGTTTATGGCATAGCTTTTAGGCAATAATGACCTAATCAATTAAGCTATCAAAAATAATCTCAATCATATAATGAGATTAATTAGCTAGATATAAAATAGGCATGAAAACCTAGCTAACATAAATAACCCAATCAACACATAATCTCAATCATGTATGTAGAAATTAATCTAAACACATATAAGTAATAAATGAGATAAAATTGATAAGTAGAAACACTAATTATGTAAGATAAAAGTGTTCAACAAATCATACCATGTGTGTTGAAGAAGACCCATGCATTAGCACATGCTAGATGAACCTAGATGATGCCTAGATGATGATTTGTTCATGTGGGAATGGGTTTAGAGAGATAAAGATGTAATCTTTAAGTTTTTTCTCTCAAGTCTCTCTTTCTCTCTCAAGAATAAGGAGCCTCTCTCTCTAGGGTTTGATTTGTGGCTCTGCCCTCAAAATGATGAGAAAGATATGTATTTATAATGCCCAAGTGAAACTATGTCGTTTTGGAAGAAGTGGAAAAATGATGGGCATTTTCGCGGTACTCGCGTCAGTGCAGCGACTCAATATTCGAGCGCTTCGAAACATGACCAAACGACATCGAAACCTTTCATATGATATATCGTTGGAAAGGTATGGATGTCTACTTTCTACTTGTTTTACAGAATGGCATTTTGATGTCTGTAGAAAAATTTATGGTCAATTAAGTGACCAAAGGTCAGAAACGGACAACAACAGAGTTGCCCTGTTTTGGTTGTAACTTTGGAGATTTTAAAACCAATCCAAACGGTCATGAAATATTATGAATAATATACCGTTGGAAAGGTATGGGTGTCTAGTTTGTACAGAAATTTTCAAAATTCATTTTGAAGCTTTGTGTAAAAAGTTATGGTCACAAGACCATGCAAAGGTCAGTTTTGAAAACACTTAAAACATTGAAATCCAATCTTTTAAAACTAGACACCTTACTCCAATCAACCAAACCAAAACTACCACTTATCCAAGAGAAGAATGAGACCTTCTCAAGTGGTCAACCATCGCGCTAAGACATGCACACCATCGTGCAAGCGCGGACGTTTCCGATCACATAAACGGAAACGAATTACTCCACACTTAAGACTAATCATGAAGTGCAAGTGTGGGTATTGAATGCATCCTAATGCCTAACATGTCATGGCATTATCATTGAACGAGATGCACTCAATTCAAACATGCATGAATAAAATTCATGACTTTGCATCCTAATGCCTAAACATGTCATGGCATTTCATAGAACAAGATGCAATCAATTTAATGCAAGAAGAGAAATTGAATAATCAATAAAGCACAATGCACACAAAATATAAACACAACATTCAAGAATAAGAGTTATGCATGTTGTGTGTGTGTGCAACTATATCTCTTCAAGGCAAAGTAAGCACAAGATATATACCTTTGGTGCTTGTCCTCTTGAGGTCTTGGAAAGGGTCTTTGATCTTCAACTAATCACCTAGACTACCCTTACAACCAAACCCCAACATGTGGTTTGCCCACGAAATAAGCCAATCAACTAAAGGGAATCCTTACAGTCCCCATGATGTCGCCCTAAAACAAATGGCGATAGTAAATAGTGACAACTGATTTTGTCCAAAACGACATAGCTTCAATTTGACCTCTTATAAATATGCCGCTTTGTTCTTAGGTCAAACTAATGACTCAAAAATCATATTTAATTGAGAGCATTTTCAAAGAGATAATTTTATTCAAGATTTCATCTTTGATCATCTTTGATTACTCGAACACTTATCCATGAGCATCAATCATCATCTAGCATCATCCTTGATCATCTAGGTGTCATCTTTGCATGGGTTTTTCAACACACTTTGCTTGGTAAGTTTTCACTAATATCTAACATATTTTGTGTCTTTCTTAACAAGCAATCTCATTTATCACTTGTATGTCATTAGAAGATATCTTTAATACAAGATTGAGATTTAGTGTATTGATTGTTTGAGAGTTGTATTGTGATAGCTACATAGGATTGCCTAATCTATGTTTAGCTAAGCTTTATGACATGTCATTTAGCTCTTGATATCTAGGATTGTATTAATTGTCATATTATCATCCTAGATAAGCATATAGGGTTACCTAGCTCTATTTGTTCCTTGAATATCATCATATATTCACATAGGCATTTTTATCTCTTCATTGAGAAGTAAGACTTGTGTGGCTTCCGGGATTAGGTTGCCTTTTGTCACAAGCAATTGTAAGTCTTGTGTGATGACCGGGATTAGGTGTTCACATAAGCAATTGGACTAGGTTCACTCATACCGGGAGTAGGTAGTGGTAGTGAGTTACATACCGAGATTAGGTTGTAATCTTCATTATCATTAGTGGATTCGAGGTTCGAGTGTGGCACGCTTACTAGCCCGTGGTTTTTCCCTATTGAGGGTTTCCACGTATACATCAAGTGTTATTTATATTTCTGCACCATATTACACTTGTTGTTTTGAACTGACTAGTTAGGGGCATTTTCGTAAACTTGACTTAAAACAAAAATTGGAAAGAGGTTAAAATCTATTCACCACCCCCCCCCCCCCCCCCCCCCCCCCCCCCTCTAGATTAATATTTAGAACACACAGTGCATTATTTATTTCAAGGTTCAATAACATCCAATATGCTCATAATCAACTCAAGAGATATATCATTGTAAATTCATCAAGAGTTACCATCACAATCCATGTGGACAAAATATGTGATCATTCAAGCCTAAATCCACTGTCACAAACAATTCACACCCTTATTATTCTAAACAAGAAACTAAAAAGCAAGAAATAAAACAAACTAAAATAAGAAAAGAAAGAAATTGTACCTGTGTGGGGTGCCTCCCACCAAGCGCTTGGTTTTACTTCCCCGCTAGTCGTGCTACTTGGATCAGTCAACCGAATTCCAAGGCTTCGAATATGCACCTATATGTGATTAGGTCTTGGAAGTATTTGTCACCTACCGGTGTGTTCCTAATCACATAAAGCAAAGGCAAGTAAATGTGCACTTGAAAAAGTGGTTTAATAAGTTAGGAAACAACCTATTCCAAATGCTTTTGAGTAGGTGGCTTGGAAAAATAGTAGGAGGGACATAAGGCTTCGGTTCCTTCATTTCATCGTTCGTCTCCTCTTCTCCTACTTCTTCACCTGAAATACTAGAAGAATTTTTATCAAGAATGTGAACATAATTGTGCTATACATTCTCACCATTCCAAAGGATGGTGGTAGCTTATTCTAGCATTGGTGGACTTAGGAACTCTTGGCTCTCTTTCCCTTGCATGGCTTCCATGATGGCTCCTAAGTGCACTTCTATTCTTCTCAATGAAGCTTCTAATCCCGAAAACCTATGTGCACTTGCCTCCAAACATCCATTCAAGGCTTGCTTGTATGACATTTGTGATGCTCGGATGGCCTCTAGCATTTCTTACTTGGGATTCCCATCCTTCGGCTCTGTATTGGAAGAATTTGAGTCATGAGCTCTTTCTTCCCTCGAGTGCCTTGAGGCAAATAATTCCATGTCCCATTTGAATTTTGCCAATTGCAAGCCAAAAGGATTCATTGTTCTTGAAAAGAAAACAAAAAAGAAAAACGACAGAAAACACAAGATACAAAAGAAAACAAAACTAGAAAATCTAAAAATAACAAAAATGATACACTACCTAGAAAATCTAACAACAAGGAAAGTTACATAAATCAACTACTCTAAACACCAATCACCGGCAGCGGCGCCATTTTGATGACTTGCTTTTGTGTCATTACCAATTTACGAATTATCAAAAGATATTGATAAAGAAATCCTACGCAATGTGCCCTAAGTTTTGAAAGCTAGTAAAGAAGTAAGCTAAAGATTCGTTCCATAAGGATTAGGTTAGATTAATCGATTTGCGATCTAATCTAAGTTAGTCTAACTAGTGTGCAAGAAAATAAATCATGGTTAGATGGATGGTGTATGGTTTGAGAAACCATCAAACAATGCATGTAGAGTAAATTACAAGAATATAATCCAATATCAACAACCTAGATAAGAAAATGGATTAAACAATTAATAGGAAATCTAGGGAAATGATATAGTAGCTAATGGACTATTGAGCAATTCATACATGGCTTCATTAACGCACAATCTACACAATCAATGACCGATCTCATTCGGAATTGTTGTTTAGGCCATCACTACGAACTCTAAACAACTTCCCACCAAAATGCGTAACCGATTAAGGAAAGGGGGTCAAGGCGGGATAGGTTAATGACAATCGAATCGCCTAAGCAATTGGGGTGATATCCCCACCAACAACCTATCCTATTCACTATGTGTTGCAATCAATCAAGTGTGTCAATAACTCAACCAATTTTATCACAAGTAAATCCTACAACATATTGTAATCAATAAGTGTGTCAATAACTCAATCAATCACATAAGTTCAAGATATAATTAAAAAGTGAATAAAACTATAATTATGCAAACATAATATTAAAAGCTTTAAAAAATACTCATGTCTAAAAAGTCTCTCAAATCATCCCCCTAAAATGGGGGTTTAATTACACATAATAACAAGCAAAGAAAGAAAGTAAAATGTAGAGAAATCACCCTTAGGTTTCTCTTGTAAGCTTAATCCTTCCTCAAGCTTCCTTGCTTGAATCTTATGCAAAGATTGGGTGTTGAGGATGTGTCTAGATAGGTGGAGTCATATAGAAAGTGACAAAGGAAATGGGTGGAGAAGATAGGAAAAGAGGAGTGTTTACAGTCTTGCTTGGAGTGAAGGACTCCTTGTCATCTTCAAACCCAAGACCCCTCTTGTCACTTGGCCTTTTTCCAACATCTAACATGTGGCAAGTTTTTTAGTGCTAGAGGCCATCTTAGCTATCAACTCTCTAGCATCTTCAAGCTCCCTCTTCATCCCTTCTTCACTCATTTTAGATAAGTCTAACTCATCCCTTAGCTTATCTTCATTCTTCATGGATCTCACCACTTCTTCACTTAATTGGTCAACTTGTGTTGAAAGCTCTAGATTTTCTTCCTTCAATCTCCTAATTTCTCTCTTGTTCTTTATCCTTGAGCTTTCAAACTTGACTATGTAGTCATGAACATCCATTTTCTCCACATTTCCATTTGTGGAGTTAGATGAGGAGTCATCTTCACTTGAGTCATTTTCCTCTTGACTCTCATTCTCCTCTTCACTAATACCTTAGCTCTTGTGGGATGAGGCAAAGGCTATGAAGTTAGCCACTTCATCTTCATCATCTGAAAATTCATCTCTCTCATCGGAGTCATCACTTCCACTCTATGTGGTGCTATCACCCTTTCCCTTCTTCTTGTTCTTTAAATTTCCACAATCGGGAGCGATGTGTCCTATGCCACCACATTCAGAGCATTGGATCCCTTTCCTTTCATTCTTCTCTTGCCTAGGCTCAAACTTCTTGAAGGGAGCATTTTTCTTCAAGTCTTGGCCTTTGGATCCAAAGCCCTTCTTCTCGAACTTGACAAACTTCTTGAACCTTCTTAACAACAAGGCCATGTCTTCGTCCAAAATATCATTTTCCTCCTTCTCAACTTTGAAGGCCTTCAAAGCAATTCCCTTTTTCTTTTTAGGAGGTGTGGAGGTAGGACCCTTCCTAGACTCATAAGCTAGAAATCTCCCAATTACCTCACTCGGCTTCATATCCTTGTAGCCATTATTCTCCTCTAAAGCCGTTACCTTGGAGTCAAATCTTTCAAAGAGAGATCTCATAATTTCATCCGAATACGGGTCACCAAGTTGATAAATTTGGTTGACTATGTCCATCAACTTGATCTCAAAGTTGTTGAAGCACTCGTTCTCCTTCATCTTAAGCATCTCAAAATGAGTTTGGAGAACTTGAAGCTTAAAGTCCTTAACCACTTCGATTCCATCATGTGCCGTCTCTAGGATGTCCCACGTCTCCTTAGCAATCCTAGTGTTTTGAATCAATTTGTATTCATTCTCGTCCATGGCACATAGGATGGCATGTATCGCCTTTCTATTCCACTTTGATTATTCAAACTCTTGCACATTGATCTGTCTTTTGCAAGTACCAAAATTCCACACTTGGACTACACAAGTCGGAGTGAAATGTTTAATGGCAAGCGGGATCGTTCCTCAGGGAAAGGGAGGATACTTGGCTATAACTAGGATATTTACATTAATCTAAACTATGTGCAGAAAGATAAGATTCATTTTTTGTTTGAAGATTGTTTTGAAAACTAAACTAAATTAAAGCAATAATTAAAGAGTAAGTAATTACGGTTAAGTGAGTGTGAATGTATGGGAATGGATATTGGGGAATTGAGTTGACAACTAAAAGATTTCCTAATGTAATGAACTAGTCCAATTAAGTCCTTCAATCCAACTCAAGGGTTGTTCTAAAATTGATGTAAATTGTGTATAGTCCAAATCCAAACCTTAACTCAAGTAAGCCCTACTATAAGTCTTGGCAAGAACATAAATTCAAGTTTC
Source organism: Acer saccharum (assembly GCA_030490815.1). Lineage (NCBI taxonomy): Eukaryota > Viridiplantae > Streptophyta > Magnoliopsida > Sapindales > Sapindaceae > Acer > Acer saccharum. The sequence continues at coordinate 15,256,476 of CM059878.1, read as the reverse complement.
TACTCAAGTGAGCCCCACTATGAGTATTCACCCAAACAAGATTCTCAAAAACAAATTTAAAGTCTCATCATATAAGAAATTCAAACATACATATTCCAATTCATAGATGCTAAAGGTTGGAGAGTGAGTTGAAAGCCCTTTAAACTCTAAACCATAACCAACACATGTGAACCATTTTACAACAAGCTAAATTGAGCCCCAATGTTAACTTAGTAAAATAAAATGGCAACTTCAAGGCAATGAAAATAGAATATACCAAGAGAGGATTTATAATACATATGACTAGTTCAAATACATGGAATTATCACATAAGTTGTCTCATCAATTCCCCAATATGAGGGTTTAGTTACACATAATGGAAATGTAAGAAAAGAGAGAAAGGTTGTAGAGAGAACCCATGAAAGCCTTCAAAGAGTCCTCTTGATCTTTAATGCACTTGAGATTCCCTTGGTCTTGGTGAATCTCCTCTTCTCACTTCAATTAATTCCCAAAATGTGGATGGATGTTGGTGGGAAGGTTAAGTTTGTGATTATGGTAGAGATTTTGGTTAGTGGGTGGTTAGAAAAAGGTTAGGGTGTGGTAGGGGTTAGTTTAGAGAATGAGAAAGAGGGATATTTATATGGGAATCACAAAAGATAGGGTTGAAATCTTGGTTTATTGACATGGCGTTGAATCGGCAGTTTCAAATGGCGGCCAGGCCACCGAATGGTAACCGCCGAATTGGAGTTGTGAACTACAGTTGCATTATGGCCATCGAATTACACCTGACATCTTTGGAAACAAATGGCAGTTTCAATCTATGCCCAAGCCATCGGTATGAATCGCTGAATGCTTTTTCTCTTGTAGAATGGCCATTTTGCCCCTAAAAGCTCTCATTTTATTGCCTTTAGTCCAAAATCACAGAGTTTCTTTATCGATCAGCCCTGAATCCCAAAAGTACCTATACAATCAAACTCGAGCCATAAAATACATGAGTTTAAATCGAAAATCGAACATAAGCATCATAAATAGGGGATGTATTCTTATGTATGTAATGGCTCGATCAAATACCTCCAAACCTAGCCTTTGCTCGTCCCAGAGCAAAATTAAAAAAAAAAAAAAAAAACTTGGAGAATCCGATAAACCAAAATAATATAGCTAAGACTTAGTACTAAGGCCGTCGATATACACAAATATGAAAAACAAACACATAGATTGCGAATACCAAATATGATGAGATACCATGAGAGATGTGCTATAGTTGAAATAACCCAAAATCAATCCAATGAGTGCAATGCTAGTCATGAATCCCACACTAAAATGTCCTTGCTTTGGTGACCACTTGCACAAGCGCTTTAGCCATATTTCGCCTACTCTAGGTCCTTATAAGATTCACTCTTATTCTTCCTCTCAAAACCTAGGTTAACACTCATACAAGCGTATGCGAATGAGTTTATGCAATAGGAACAAAGTAAGATGCATACATGTATTCAAAAATTGAACGCTCTTTTTAAGTGAATAAGTCTCATGAAAGGAACAAAAAACCATGAATGTGGTAGAGCATGACGAGAGTTTGCATTCTCAAGTGGGAGACCTACAAGATCAAATTTACTTTTCCTACCAATTGATGGGGCTGTGGGTGTTGTGTGGTTAATGGTGGATATGGGAAAATGTGGAAAATTTTCGATCAAGCATACAACTTTAGGAACAATGAGCTAAGTTTGAGCTCAAAAAAAGAAATTACCAACAAAAATTCTAACAAAGCTCAATTTGAGCAGCTTGCAACAAATGTTTTTGCTCAATTAGAGTAACATATAATTCAGATGCATACAAGGCTCATTTTTTTTTTTTAATGGAGTCTTAACCATGAAAAATTACAAGATCAATCATCATTTATAAAATATTCCTAAATACTTATTACAAAAGCTTGAATAAGCAAGATCGGAAAGTTAGGTATGGCTTGTGTTTAGGTTCATTAGTGTTTGGGAAAGGGGTTTGGCTTAGGTGTTTGACCGCCATTATTAGACCTTTGAAGCACAAATCGGGTAGGAATTTGGGTGAAAGTGTGTAGGCATATTCTATAAAAGTCCTATCATCCCTTCAAGTAGGCCAACCACAAGAAATTGCAAACAAATGACATATATCCACAATTGATGAATGTTCTATGATTAGTGGTGCAAGTGATGTGATGAGACTTCAGTGATGCACAACAAAATATAAGGCTTGTTTAGGAATACAAAAAGAAAAGAAGAGAAACATAAGCCTCATGGATTCGCTCTTTAAGGCACGTGAACTTAGGGTACTCTCCATTAATAGACCTACACACTCGCACAAATGGTCACCTTTACTTAAACCACGAAAGTATGGGACTAACTCATGACATGCATGCATTCTTAGATTGTTAATGAGCACATGACACGGGTATCAAACCAAGCAAAATATGCTCAATTATGGCCTATATCGCAAAAATTTGAATTTTTTTTGTTTTTATATATACCAAAAGTCATAGTAATATCATTCACACCTTCAAACCTAAATCCAACATTGTCCCCAATGTTGACAATGAGGACTAGGCAAGGAAGGCGCCAAAACAACTATGAACAAAAAGGCACTCTAAAAACCATGTGCAAGATATTCAATGAAGCACAATAAAATTTCCCAAAAGTAAACAAGAAACATGTGCATAGGAAAACTGAAATACAACTAAAAAGTTAAACTAAAATCCAACCAAAAGCAATGTAAAGTTCCAAAATACCAAAAGTAAATACGAAGCTAAAACTGAAATAGGTATGTAAAATGCATGAAAAAATCTCAATGTGCGATGGCATCATCATCATGATCTGAGGGTGTCTACTCATCTTGCTGCTGTTGGAACTTTGAGTTGGGGCCTGCTCCTCCATGACGCTTTAAAGCCGACAATGTGCTACTCTGATCAACTCAGCCATCTGTGTTTGCACGTCCTTCTGACCCTCAATTATAGCTATAGCCCATGCGGGTGTTTACTGAGAGTACTCTAATATCCAAGCATCACACCAGGCTGGTCTCTGCTCCACGGCTGAATCTACTACTGCTGGAACTGCTCCGGGATCCTTTTCATCATTACTGCTCTCATCCTTCTCTTGCTATTGCTGCAATATCCTTTGTCTCTTCCTTGACCCTAATGGCAAAAGGCGCTCCCCATCCTGGGGCGCGGTCAACTCTCTGAAAGTCTTAGAGTTGCAGGGGTCGCCCTCGCCCATTGTGAGTAGCTCATCTCCACACTACTCACAAACCCTTGCCTGTGAGCATATGTCAAAGATCAAACATGGAAAGGGAATAACTAACTTTTCTGCCTTTCCAGCTTTGCTGATGGTTGAATAGATCAACTGTCCCACGTCCATTTGCAACTAAAACTTGATGCAGTACAACATCTGAGCAATCTCTAGCACGGTCTTCGTCCACTACTGTGTAGGCTTCAGAGAGTGAGACAGGAAGATGGCCTAAATGCTAAGTCTCTCTCTAATTTAGATTGGCGGAGATCAGGCTCCACAGATCTCTATTGTCCATTTCTCAAGATGTTGTTCTTCGGGATTCCATTTGGAAGATCATCATGTACTCATTATTTCCTGGGGGCTAATGAACACATTCACATCCTAAACCCTCATGGACTTCCCTTCTAAAAATTCACTAGGGATCATCGAGGCATAGAAGTCCCGAACATTGCTCACATTGGCCCTTTCGCGGGGTGTGGTGACAAATTGGCGCCACCCCATTCCATCCACCTGACACACAATATTCAATCCGACCACGTCATTCAAATCAATGCCCCTATCAGAGTGGATGGTCCTGGTGTGAATGTTCTCGAGGCGAATAGCATATAGAGCTTTGCGAAAGCTATGCTTATCAACTCTTCGGCGGTTGGAACCCTTGCCTTTGCTCCTTTCAGTGCCATATGGGGATAGGCGAAAAAGTCTACACACCACAAAAAGTAATCCATATACAGTCCAGACTTGACACTTATCTCTCAATAATAACAACAGCTGAAAGCATACAAGACAAGTTCATGGCAACACATAGCATTATCATAGCATTTAGCAACAACTTTAGCATGGACAATTGATTCACAAACAAATAATAGAGAAATTTCATCCATTTTCGTCCAACATTTCCCAACATAGCAATCAAGTCTGAAAATACCTATAGGTTATACTAAACAACTTGGGGGGGGGGGGGGGGGGGGGGGGGGCGGGGCGGGGAGGGTGAATAGGTTGACACTCTAATTTCAAAACTCTTTCGAGACTTTTGTCAAAACCTTGGTGAGCATACAAATTAACTTTTAACATGATGTTATGAGAAAACAATTAACACATGTATGCTCAATTCACCACCCTTAGTCTACAAAACTATACCAAGAAATAATGTATCTCATATAAAAGTATATTCACTGAAGAGCAATTTCACAAGTTGTACTTCGAATATTACAATGTAAGTGCACTAAGTAGAACTCTACAACTTGCTAGAGAAGAATATATCAAAACTAAACAATAATACTTGTATTAAAATGTCCAATATGTACAAGTATCAATCAATATATAACTATACACAAATGTATCAATATACACAAGAATTATATATACAATTATGATCAATATGATATGCTTACATCTCACACTTAACAAAATCGTGTTTACAAATACATCACAAGTGAAGATTATGAAACAAGATTAAAACATACACATATACAAATATGAAAGATAGAGATATGAAGAATTAACACGAGATTTTTTAACGTGATAAAACCTCAAAGGAGGAAACATTCACGGGTTGAATTAACAACCATAGGGTACTATATATATGGATGATAGATTAAAAATTCTTCAAAAGTGACCAACCCATGATCTACTTCCTATTGGAGTCTATGTCTACCAAACCCTATTGGTAGATTAGAAATTCCTCAAAAGTGCGGAACCACTTTATATTGGAGTCTATGTCTACACAACATCGTTGGAAGATTAAAAATTCCTCAATAGTGCATAACATCCCATGTACCACTCTTTATTGGAGTCTATGTCTATCTAAAGGCCCAGACCAACCAATGTCATGGCCAACTCTCTATCCAAGGCACTCATGCCTCTAGAGAGCCTCCCATGCATAGCTATTCGGACCTTCTCGATCCTAGCCATGACTTCTTGATTGGTTATCTAGACCTCTTGTCCTAACCAAGACTTCCTTGCTTGACTATCCGGACCACTTGTCCTAGTCAAGACTTCTTGCTTGGTCATCTAGACCTCTTGTCCTAACCAAGACTTCATGCCTTTTGCAAGGACTTCCTAAGTGTGATCAATGAATGCAAATGATGCAAACAAGCAATTCAACATAGAACATGTGATCAATACATTCCATGGAAACTAGACTTAATCATGTTAGAACACAAGTAAAAATTGTCTAGTTATAAAACTTGAATTAAAACCTAGAGCATGTGAAAACACATAATGACCGCGTCAAAACCGGTTCTAAATTAACTACACTAAATTATGCTATTCTGCTACGGTTATTCTAAAGGGGCGCGTGGGTGGTTCACCCTTCGCAAGTGTACGAGTCGTGTGAGTAGTAAAGGGTAGCGAGTAAGGGTGGTCGTTCCCACGGGGAGGTAATTTAGCTACCTAGCTCTAGGTTATCATTACTTATCTATTTCTAATTTCTAACAAGTTCACTAGTTAATGTTTTCTAAATCAATTATACTAAGCTTGCAATGAACTAAAAATTAAGCAAGATTAAAGAATTAAGCTAGATTAAAAGATGTTAGGCATAGATTAAAGATGTTAGGGGATTTATTCATTCAAGTATTAACCACATCATTAACCAATCATTCATTAAGCATATTCACAACATTCTAAGGCATGTATTTCATTATCAACAATGAAGCACCAAATCCATCATCTTACACATAATCTAATATCATAGATAAGTGAATAAGAGAGAATTTAGGAATAGTGATTTAAAGATTCTCTAATTAACCCAAGACATGAATTACTTAGTGAAATCTCTATGAAATGGCTAGTGAAACATTCATACATAGTGGGACACTTTATGCACGAAATCAACTACAAGTGTACTAATAGATGCATATGCAAGACATATCATCCACATATTATATCATTAGAGTTCATAATACACACATACAAGTCTTAAAGAGTGAAGTAACACATAGATTGATTAAATCAATGTATAATTACAAGAATTACATCAATCCCTTAACAAAGAGTTTAGTTACACATAGAAGTATATAAGCATGAAAATATGAAAGAAGAGCTAAACAAACCCATTCAAATTCGTTTCTTGCACAAGAAGACTCCTCTTTGTAATCCAAGCACAATAGATGCATATGCAAGACATATCATCCCATATTATATCATTAGAGTTCATAATACACACATACAAGCCTTAAAGAGTGAAGTAACACATAGATTGATTAAATCAATAGTATAATTACAAGAATTACATCAATCCCTTAACAAAAGAGTTTAGTTACACATAGAAGTATATAAGCATGAAAATATGAAAGAAGAGCTAAACAAACCCATTCGGATTCGTTTCTTGCGCAAGAAGATCCTCTTTGTAATCCAAGCACAATATCCTTCTAGAGCAACTCCAAAGGATCAAGTCTAGGTAACTCAAGGTGGTGTTTGGCTACCTAGAAAGTGATGGGAAAATGATGAGAAAACTAAGCTAAAGTTGAGAGAGTATTCTTCCTTTTAATTCTAAAACTAAAATAAATTAAGAACTAATAAATATCTAGTGTAGTGTAGTGTGTAGTATGTATGGTGTAGTAAAAGTGTAAGGAAGTTGTCTAAGGTAAGTTATCCAAAATATCTCAAAATATCTAAGGTGGTAAGGGTTTTTGGACAAGCTCATGTGATTGGAGAGCAAGTAGGACGAGCTTCCTTCCTTCCTTCCAAGGTGTTCCGGCGACTTCATTCAATCTGGCTTGCGGGTTTGTTCCCGCCAGCGTGAAGTCGCGGTGAAAATGGAAGGTTTCCGGTGAGTCATACCTTTTGCCTTGCGGGACATGTCTCTCGGCATGAACTCGCCGAGATTCCAGGGGTTTAGAAGTGTTTCTCGCGTGCAAGAAGCCGCTGGAAGGACCTGAAGCTTGAACTTGACCATGGAGGTTTGAAGACTTTGGAGGAGTTGGTAGAGAGAAAAGTGACGTGCATGGGAGGCTGGAATGGGTGGAAAACGGACTGGGGAAGCTTCGGCCATCGTTCTGGGCGGAGAGCCACCGGAAAACACGACAAAAACGGTCGTAAATGTTCGGTCAACTGTCGGGTCAGAACCGGGTAAACGGGTTGGGTCCGCGGGTTTATGCTACCCGATTGGAGGTTGAAGATGATGACGTAATCGCTGACGTCACGCTGACGCGCGAGGAGAGGGCCAAAACGACGTCGTCTAGGGTGGGTGACGTGGCAGCTTCTGTGCATTGCGAGACAATACAGTATGCACCCTGAACTCTTCATTAATCATCGAATCCTTTATACTTTCTTAATAATTGCATTTTGACCCCTGATTCTCCAAATGACATATTTGCTCTTTTGCCACGATTTCGCTACTTTCTCTAGTTTGGTCAAAATACCCCTGATGAGCTGAAATACCTGAAAAAACATTATTTACAATATTAAATACCAAAAAGGGTCGGAAAAACGGTTACAAAAGCTAAGTAAGGGAGAGCTAAATGTGAACATTTGTTAGGATTATGCTCAATAGCAAGAGTATAATAGTGTTTTGACAATCTATTCATATAATAATGTGATTTATGGTTTAACAAATCTAACATTTATAGTTTAATTATTAATTGTCAAAAGTAAATAATAATAAGGTCAAAAGACTATGAGAAAAGAAGAATTGTTCGTACATCTGGATATGTATGAGGTAGACACAATTCTTTAGTTAGTCTTGAATAATGTTCACAACTTAAGTTAAAGGTTGGGCACCTTTATCTTGTTAAAGTTGTAGATTCTTTTACTGGCATTTGAGTGGGATCAAATGTGTTATGATGAGTCTAAAATCATCAAAGGGCTTGAGTAAAAGATCTAGTGCACTAGGTGCATTGAACTGGATCACAATGAAATACTTTATCTAGAAACCGTCAGTAGTAAAAGTCTTTCATTATCAGGACAATCGGAGAGTCTATCTTAATCCTGAGATAAATGATGGACTTATGGTTGCAAGTGGTATCATTTGAGTTATCAATGAGTACGATTATATAGCATAGTCTATCCTCGATAGTTTGGTGATATTCATTGTTAACGATAGAGGACTTCATTTATAGATAGGCATCGTGGCTCCATTTATAAATGAGAGTAGAATATCATCATATGGATGTTTGAGGTATTGGATATTAAATCTTAACGTTAAGTTTTCAATAGTGTCTATTGAAACATGGCTTCTGGACAAGTCAAAATATCCAAGTTCAAAATGTGGTCATATGAGGAAATATGGTAACTTGAAGAGTATAGGCGGTCTATGAGCTCTTGGCGATTACTGATATTCTTCACGAGGATACACCATCTCCTATAAGATGTCTAGGGTATGAATGAGAATCATTTACTTATTCCATCTTTATTAAGAGTACAATTTAGTTCTTTAGTGGAATGAACTAAAATTAATAGATTGAACCTAAGTGAATCATTTGTGATTGTGATTGGGTTAGTCTATTGGAGTTAAATTTAGATAGGCCCGCCAAGATCCCCAATCCACAGGACTTGCATGGATCACTTGATATATTCTACCGGACCAATTTATGGGTCCATCTAGAATTGTATTTAATATTAAGAATATAATTTGCACATTATTTATTTAATGGGCTGATCATTATATTAATATATTAATGAAAGGCATGTGGGCTTGTTTCTTTAGTAAGAATGGGTCTGGTTCACATGTGGGCATTTTATTAAGGTCCAATGGATTAATAAAATAGAAAAACAATATATAGATATTAATATATATGGCACATGGCCGAGATATATATATGATATTATATTGTTTTATTTTTATTATTAATTAAATGAGAATTAATTAATTGATTGATTAATTATTTAATTAAGAACCAAAATCTTTTTCTGACTAGGAAATATGTTCTTAGTAGTATACTATTGTGGTAGTATAATTAAAATAAAAGACTTTATTTGGTAAGTAGATAAATAAGGGATTTATTTATCTAGTCAAATAAGGAAGTCTTTTATATAGTCCAAATACACTAAAGAGTTGGATTAGGGTTTGTATTTTATATATGCATGTGGAATATATAGATTATATATGCATGAATGCATGCGGAAATATATATATACATATATGCATGCGGAGAATATATATGAGATATACACTATTATTTATGGCAAGTGAATATATATGAGAGATACTTAAATACGGCAGCATGTGGTCGCCTAAGATATATATATTAATTATATGTCGCCGAATATAGATATATATTATATGAGTAAAAAATATAATATTAGATATATGGCAAGACTTGCGGCCACTAAATAGACTATTATATATTCTTTGTATATTTCAAGAACCCTAGGTTTTGGCTTGAGAGTTTTTTCTTTTGTTTGAGAAAAATAGAATCCAACTTAGACTAGTGTGAGAATTCGGCCAAGAGGAAAAGAGAGAAAAGTTTGTCTTATTTCGATAGTGCACTAGTAACTTTTATATCAAAAGGTTTTGTGCACAATTTCGAATAAGGTTCACGCGAGTTTCGATCTAACGATTGTGAATTCAAAAGTGACCGGAACATTCTTTGTAGCTCTTGGAATTTGTTGTGACTAACGAAAAAGAAAAAGTTTGTTAATCCATCTCAGGTACACAATTCAAAGAGAAGGGAGACCACGCTCCTAGGGATTCACGTTCGTGATTGGATTGGAAGATCTTGCGGATTACCATCGACGCAATGTCAATCGGATCACGCGACAAAGGTATGATATCTTAGTATTATATGTTAATTAATTAAAGGGTTAAGGTTCAAATTATGGAAAAATTTTAAACTATACTAAACTCTATTTTAGTCTCGCTTCCGCTGCGTGACGTATTTTCCCTACAATTGGTATCAGAGCCTTGGTTGAACCCTTTTAATTAATTAACGTATATATACGTGGATCTATTTCTTTTATTGTGATTATGCATGTTTAGAAAGAGATGGCACTAGGTATTCGCATATAATTACATGTGGATGTATGGATTATATATGTTTATTATGTGGATTGTTGTTGCTCGATTTTGGTCCTAGATTTTCAATGTATTTTTTTTTGTTTCGGAATTGTAACAAGAAGGGTGGTCTATCATCGCCATAATTCCTTCGTGTAGTATTTTCTTGGTAGGTTTTATTTTTTATTTTAATTTTTTAGTGCAGTTTTTACTGCAGTTTTTTTTATTTATTAAAGTGCAGTTTTTTTTGTAATATATACTGTGATTAAAAAAAAAAAAAAAATACTGCAGTATTTTAATTTGTTTAAATACTGCTGGAATGTATTCGGGTATTGAAGATTCGAAGACACGAAGAAAAGGAAGCAACCGGAACCAAGAACGAGCACCGTGCGCACCCTAGGAGTGGATTGGGCTGCGCATGGCAAGCCCAAATCTTGGTGGGCTGCGCACGGCAGCCTTGTGTGGCCTCATGGGCTGCGCATGGCAGCCCCTTTGTGGGGTTGTGGGCTGTGCACGCCCATGGGAGGAGGCCGGGGGATGAGCGATATGGTTGATGGCCACCTGAAGATCTTGTATTCCTGACAATTGTAATTTACTTGCTTTTCTAGGATGGACCAAAATTGTTGCTATTATTTTTTGCATAAATATTACAATATTTGTTATTGTATGATAACATGACATATAGAATAGGAGTGCCACTCATATATCTCTTTTGGTATGAACATGCATTGAATGATTTAGGTATCTAAATTGGCATCTAGATAACTTGGTAAATCATTCTATGGGATTTAATCACACGCCTTAAATAATTGAGTGGGAGAAGGTGTTTTTGTAACACCTATGGCCTCCAAGGTTAGTTGAGCTTTATTATTTATTGGTAATCCCCCCAAGGGGCGTCCATGAATGGAATTTAGCAATATACTTCCTTACAAGGATAGACTAGACAATGGACTCAAACGAGATCTACTCCCCAAGGAGGGATTTTCGTGAGAGAAAATTGAGGGTCGATATCTTGGTAACACACTCAATGTAATTTTATTGATATCCTCCCAAGAGTTCTTGTCAATAAAATTGCAAGGCTAAAATTGAAAACGCTGGTTGTTATGTTAACAATTAGGTGGGACCTAGTCTAACTAGTAAATGGTGCGAACTCCCAAAGGAGGCGTAACATTTATGGGTGTTGGATCACCGTTGAATTTTTATGATTGAGTTATTTATTTAAATCAAGATAAATATTCGAAAGTGCTTTATCATGATTATTTACTCATATAATTTTGTTATATTCAGAAATCATGACCCCATCCCTAATGAACATCTTAAAAGATAATAATTTAACCGGAGATAATTATGTCACATGGAAAAGGAAAATTGGGTTGTTGCTGCAAGCTGAAAAACATAAGTTTATTCTGTCTGCTCCTAAACCACCTGCTCCTACTTATGAATCTCAGATTCATATGGTTGGTAAAGTTGCTACTGTTAAGGCCCGTCAAAAGGTCAAGGAACAACAGAAGAAAAAGCAACTTGGGCCTACCAAGAAGGAGACCAAGAAAGTAACCAAGATCAAAGGGAAGTGCTCCTTTTGTGGTGAAAAGGGACATTGGAAAAGAAATTGCCCAAAGTCCCAGAACAAGAAGGAACAAGGTAATATTAATTATCTTGAAACATGTTTTCTGGCAGATTCTACAGATTCTTGGATCATAGACTCTGGAGCCATAAATCATGTTTGTTATTCCTTACAGGGGTTCCAAGAAAGGAGAAAGCTGAATAAGAATGAAATCAACTTGCGTTTGGGCAACGGAACGTTAGTGTCTGCAAGTGCAGTGGGAGATATTAGAGTTTATTTGGATTCTAGAAGGCATTTAGATTTGATAGACGTTTATTATGTACCTCAATTCAAGAGGAATTTAATTTCAGTTTCTTGTTTGAATAAATTTGGATATTCGGTTACTTTTAATAAAGTTTTTATTATTAGTAAGAATGACAAAATTATTTGCCAAGGTACATTGGAAAACGGTCTATACTTTTTGCATATAAATATCTCTCAGTTAGACACAGAATTAACGGAACCTAATCATAAAAGAGTAAAATTATCAATAGATGAAACCTACCTATGGCATTTACCTAGGTCATATTAACCTTAATAGGATTAAAAGATTGGTAGTGACGGACCTTTAAGTGACTTAAAGGTTGATGATCTACCAACTTGTGAATCTTGTTTGGAAGGTAAAATGACCAAAAGGTCGTTCTCTGCCAAAGGTGCAAGAGCCACTGAATGTTTAGGATTGATACACACTGATGTATGTGGACCTATGAGCATTCAAGCTAGAGGTGGATATGAGTACTTCATCACCTTCACAGATGATTACTCGAGATTTGGTTATGTGTATCTCATGCGACATAAGTCGGATGCTTTTGACATGTTAAAGCATTCAAAGCTGAAGTGGAAAATCAGCTTGAGAAACACATAAAAATCTTGAGATCTGATCGTGGTGGAGAATATCTATCTGGTGAGTTTCAGCAATATCTTATTGATAATGGGATAGTTTCTCAGTTTTCTGCAATACACCTCAACAGAATGGGGTAGCAGAAAGGAGAAATAGAACTCTTTTGGATATGGTTAGGTCTATGTTGAGTTATTCAACACTTCCTATTTCTTTTTGGGGATATGCTTTACAAACTGCTATATACATTCTAAACGATGTACCATCTAAGTCTGTTCCTAAACACCGCATGAGTTGTGGACTGGGCGCAAGCCTAGTTTACAACACTTAAGGATATTTGGTTGTCCTGCGCATGTGTTAAAAGGAAAGACAGAAAAGATGGAGTCCCGTTCGGAACATGTATATTTGTAGGGTATCCAAAAGAAACTAAAGGATATTATTTCTATAGTCCTTCAGATCTTAAAGTATTTGTTTCGAAAATGCTAAATTTCTGGAAAAGGACTATATGAATGATTTTGTGCCTAGAAGTAGAATTGTCCTGAATGAGATGTCAGGAGATACAATTCCACGAGAGGTTACACAACCTAACCCAATTGTAAGTTCCGATCCAACAAAATCAACAACCTCATTCCTCGTCGTAGTGGGAGGGTTAGAACACAACCCGAAAGATACATCGGTCTGGGAGAATCAGTGGAGAATCCCCGGACGACGATGATCCCTACACGTATAAGGAAGCTATGGAGGATGTTGATAGTCGCCATTGGCAAAAGGCAATGCAATCTGAGATTGAATCTATGTTCGATAACAAAGTCTGGTCCCTTGTAGACTTGCCTAAAGGGATAAAACCCATTGGGTGCAAGTGGGTATACAAGAGGAAAAGAGGTATGGATGGAAAGGTGGAAACCTTTAAAGCTAGATTGGTAGCTAAAGGGTATACACAGAAAGAAGGTATCGATTACGAGGAAACCTTCTCTCCTGTGGCCATGCTTAAATCCATTAGGATACTCTTATCCATTGCAGCATCTTTAGATCTAGAGATTTGGCAAATGGACGTCAAGACAGCTTTCCTTAATGGAAGTCTTGACGAAAGCATCTACATGATGCAACCAGAGGGATTCATTGAAAAGGGCCAAATGGAAAAGGTATGCAAGTTGCAGAAATCCATATATGGATTAAAGCAAGCATCCAGATCCTGGAACATAAGGTTCGATCAAGCTGTCAAAGGTTTTGGATTTATTCAGAATCCTGACGAACCTTGTGTATACAAAAGGATTAAGGCGACAAGTTGGTTTTCCTGATTCTTTATGTTGATGATATACTACTCATTGGAAACGATGTAGGTGTATTGACATCAGTAAAAGAATGGTTAGCAAAACAATTTGATATGAAGGACTTAGGAGAAGCAAGTTTTATTCTAGGTATCCAAGTAATAAGGGATAGAAAGAATAGAACGATTGCATTATCCCAAGCTTCATACATAGACAAGATCTTGTCTAGGTTTTCCATGCAGGATTCCAAGAAAGGTATGTTACCTTTCAGACATGGAATCAAGCTTTCTAAGGAACAAGTTCCTAAGAATGAGCATGAAGAGCAATTCATGAGTAGAGTTCCATATGCCTCGGCAGTTGGAAGTCTCATGTATGCAATGCTCTGTACTAGACCAGATATTTGTTTTGCTGTTGGCATAGTTAGCAGGTTTCAATCGAAACCTGGTCCTGATCACTGGACGGCAGTCAAGCATATTTTCAAGTATCTCAAGAGAACGAGAGATAATATGCTTGTATACTCTGGAGGGGATTTGATTCCCGTTGGGTATACAGATTCTGATTTCCAATCAGATTCTGACTCCAGAAAATCCACATCAGGGGCTGTGTTTACTATTGGAGGAGGAGCAGTTATATGGAGGAGTATCAAGCAATCTTGTATTGCTGATTCCACCATGGAAGCTGAGTATGTTGCTGCATGCGAGGCTACCAAAGAGGCTGTTTGGCTCCGCCAATTCTTGATTGACTTGGAAGTGGTTCCTAGTGCGAATAAGCAGATCACTATCTACTGTGACAACAGTGGAGCAGTGGCTAATTCGAAAGAACCAAGAAGTCACAAGAGAGGAAAACACATTGAAAGGAAGTATCATCTTTTAAGGGAAATTGTATATAGGGGTACATGGGAATGAGAGATATGACACATTTGCTATAGCGCAAGTGGGAGATTGTTAGGATTATGCTCAATAGCAAGAGTATAATAGTGTTTTTGACAATCTATTCATATTAATAATGTGATTTCTGGTTTAACAAATCTTATACATTTATAGTTTAATTATTATAATTGTCAAAAGTAAATAATCATAAGGTCAAAAGACTATGAGAAAAGAAGAATTGTTCGTACATCTGGATATGTATGAGGTAGACACAATTCTTTAGTTAGTCTTGAATAATGTTCACAACTTAAGTTAAAGGTTGGGCACCTTATCTTGTTAAAGTTGTAGATTCTTTTACTGGCATTTGAGTGGGATCAAATGTGTTATGATGAGTCTAAAATCATCAAAGTGGCTTTGAGTAAAAGATCTAGTGCACTAGGTGCATTGAACTGGATCACAATGAAATACTTTATCTAGAACCGTCAGTAGATAAAAGTCTTTTCATTATCAGGACAATCGGAGAGTCTATCTTAATCCTGAGATAAATGATGGACTTATGGTTGCAAGTGTTATCATTTGAGTTATCAATGAGTACGATTATATAGCATAGTCTATCCTCGATAGTTTGGTGGTATTCATTTGTTAATCGATAGAGGACTTCATTTATAGATATGGACATCGTGGCTCCATTTATTAAATGAGAGTAGAATATCATCATATGGATGTTTTGAGGTATTGGATATTAAATCTTAACGTTAAGTTTTCAATAGTGTCTATTGAAACATGGCTTCTGGACAAGTCAAAATATCCAAGTTCAAAATGTGGTCATATGAGGAAATATGGTAACTTGAAGAGCTATAGGCGGTCTATGAGCTCTTGGCGATTACTGATATTCTTCACGAGGATACACCATCTCCTATAAGATTGTCTAGGGTATGAATGAGAATCATTTACTTATTCCATCTTTATTTAAGAGTGCAATTTTAGTTCTTTAGTGGAATGAACTAAAATTAATAGATTGAACCTAAGTGAATCATTTGTTGATTGTGATTGGGTTATGTCTATTGGAGCTTAAATTTAGATAGGCCCGCCAAGATCCCCAATCCACACGGACTTGCATGGATCACTTGATATATTCTACCGGACCAATTTATGGGTCCATCTAGAATTGTATTTAATATATTAAGAATATAATTTGCACATTATTTATTTAATGGGCTGATCAATTATATTAATATTAATGAAAGGCATGTGGGCTTGTTTCTTTTAGTAAGAATGGGTCTGGTTCACATGTGGGCCTTTTATTAAGGTCCAATGGATTTAATAAAATAGAAAAACAATATATAGATATATTAAATATATGGCACATGGCCGAGATATATATATGATATTTATTGTTTTATTTTATTATTTAATTAAATGAGAATTAATTAATTGATTGATTAATTATTTAATTAAGAACCAAAATCTTTTTCTGACTAGGAAATATGTTTCTTAGTAGTATACTATTGTGGTAGTATAATAAAATAAAAGACTTTATTTGGTAAGTAGATAAATAAGGGATTTATTATCTAGTCAAATAAGGAAGTCTTTTATATAGTCACAAATACACTAAAGAGTTGGATTAGGGTTTGTATTTTATATATATGCATGTGGAATATATAGATTATATATGCATGAATGCATGCGGAAATATATATATACATATATGCATGCGGAGAATATATATGAGATACACTATTATTTATGGCAAGTGAATATATATGAGATACTTAAATACGGCAGCATGTGGTCGCCTAAGATATATATTAATTATATGTCGCCGAATATAGATATATTATATTGAGTAAAAAATCTAATATATTAGATATATGGCAAGACTTGCGGCCACTAAATAGACATATATATAATTCTTTGTATATTTTCAAGAACCCTAGGTTTTTGGCTTGAGAGTTTTTTCTTTTGTTTGAGAAAAATAGAATCCAACTCTTAGACTAGTGTGAGAATTCGGCCAAGAGGAAAAGAGAGAAAAGTTTGTTCTTATTTCGATAGTGCACTAGTAACTTTTATATCAAAAGGTTTTGTGCACAATTTCGAATAAGGTTCACGCGAGTTTCGATCTAACGATTGTGAATTCAAAAGTGACCGGAACATTCTTTGTAGCTTCTTGGAATTTGTTGTGACTAACGAAAAAGAAAAAGTTTTGTTAATCCATTCTCAGGTACACAATTCAAAGAGAAGGGAGACCACGCTCCTAGGTGATTCACGTTCGTGATTGGATTGGAAGATCTTGCGGATTACCATCGACGCAATGTCAATCGGATCACGCGACAAAGGTATGATATCTTTAGTATATATGTTAATTAATTAAAGGGTTAAGGTTCAAATTATGGAAAAATTTTAAACTATACTAAACCCCTTTTAGTCTCGCTTCCGCTGCGTGTACTACGGTATTTTTCCCTACACATTTGGAGCACGATCAGACCCCCAGACCTGACTTTTGCTCGTCCTCGAGTAAACTACAAATAATATTAACACAAAAACTATACAGTCCTAAAACAAAACAAACAAAGCACAACGCACACTAAAAACATTTTGCGAGAGCCAAACATTAAGGTGATGTAAATAGAGATGTGCAATATAGGAATGACACATGTCAAATCTGCTAATTAGAGGCTAACATGATTACTTCCTTAAAAGCACACACACCATGAATCCCATACTCTAAGTGCAAAGTTTCAAAAATGAAACACTTGAACGCAAGAACACAATTCGCCTTGACTCTAATCCTCACCGAATTTCAGTCGAATTTTCTCTCGGAATCCTAAGTTCACTCTCAATCAAACATATGCGAGTATGGAAGTTAAAGACAACAATTATAACGCATATGAATAATATCAAATTAAGCACAGTTTATCAAATAAAGAATTGACGTGCCACGAACGTGGAAAGAACATGCAAAAATGTATTCCCAAGTTAGACTTTCTAAAAGATCAACTAGGGCTTTCCTTATGGGTTGTAATGGGGCCATAGGTAGATTTGTGGTGAATGAAAGAAATGGGATGGAATTCTAGAGTTATTGATCATACTCAACAATTTGATTTCAAGCTCATTATACAATTTGATTTTAAAGCGTCTAGGTTAAGACTTTGAATTCCAACAATGCAAATTTTTGAACTCTTATTTTTGAGTAGCTTTTCAATTTGATAACATCAAAGGCTTCAAGTGTTGAATTTTTCACACTTGCACAACTTTTTCCTCTATAACTTGCATAGTTTCTCATAAACGCCTAAGTACACGCTATTTACAATTTGAGCTAAACATTTGCATTTATAATTCATGCACTAATTATATGATCAACAACTATGGTATGGCTTGTGTTTAGTGTATATGGTTGTTTATGAAGATGTGAGTGATGAAATAAATGGTTTGTGTTTGGCCTCAAAGTTGGCGATAGGAGCACAATAAGGGACATGGAATGTGTTTGGGCAATAAATAGTAGTTAAGCACACACATTGCCTAGAATCATATCAAAAAGTCTATCTAACAAGGGAATACAATTTGCACAAGCAGTCCACATTTTCATGTTCTATGGCAATCAATCAGCATTATGCAAAATGAGATCATACTTGAAAAAATGTTTCGAAGAGTGTGTATATGAGTAGAAACAAATCCCTCAAAATAAGAACGCTAAAGCTCTAAATCTTACATGGGTAGTCTCCACTATTGGTTCTAGCAATCTTGCAATAAGTCCTATTCACTAAGCAAAAGAGAAAGGAACTAATACACAATGCTTACATGCAATCTCGGAAGGAAATTCGTTAGCTAAAACTTAGCAATTAACACATGTAACACATTCCTTCATAGCACATACACTCTAGCATCAAAATAGACAAATTGTCAAGTTTGGCTCAATCGCAATAAAAACAAAAATTTTTTTTTACAAAAACACAAAAATACAGTTTTCAACACAAATATATACAACAAAACGTGACAAAGTGTTAACGTGTCCAAAAACACAAATATATACACCAAAACGTGACAAAGTGTTAACGTGTCCACACCTCCAAACCTAAACTCAACATTGTCCTCAATGTTTAAACGTTTACAAACAAGAATGTAAGTTCCGTGGTTTGGTTGCTTGGGCACCAAGCAACTTTGCAAACAAGCACAAAAATAACCTAAAACAACTACACATGGTATTTCAATTCATCCAAAATTCCTATCCAATCAAAATGGCCTAATCCACTAGCATACAAGTTTTTCTCCAATGAGGGCATGGCATTTCCATTAGTATCATCCTAGGCACTAATCAATCACAACACATAGCCACACTTAAACTAATGTAACTAACTTGCAAAATGTAAATTACGTAAAAATATCCGCTAAAACAAAATGTAAAACTGTTGCCTAGGGTTGGCGGGTTTGTTCCCACGGACCGAAGTCGCGGGGATACCTGGCGGGTTGGTTGTTTCTGGATGGTTGGACAAGTCCCGCTGTACGAAGTTGCTGTGATCGTTGGCGAGTTTGGCTACTTCGGGTTGGCTGGAATAATCCCGTGGCAAAAAGTCGCGGTGATTTCTGGCGAGTTCATGTCTTCTGTCTCGCAGGTTTGATCCCGCGGAATGAAGTCGCCGAGCTCTCCAAAGCTGCTCAAAATGGGTCCAAAACCTTCCCAAACTACATGCAACCTGTTGCAAACCTAAATACCTACACATGGCACAAAAACAAACACAAAAGTACCAACAATTGCAACTAACACATGATGCAATGTGTTTGGAGTCTAAACCCCCAAACCTATCTCTTTTGCTCCTATCATCATACATAAGTATCTTGAGTACCAAGGTTGAATCGAGATAGATAAGGTGTCTAAAACCAAATACAAAGCATCTACACTAATTAATTAGCAAAACATTAAAAGTTCAAATATTTACAAAACAAGTGCAACTCAAATGAGTGCACCACAAATGTCCATCAAGTGCTTTTGATCTTCAATTCCCTGCACACTTAACAAACACATAAAAAATTCACAAGAATCAACCACCACCCCTAATAGGTGGTTTAATAACAACGTACCCATCATCTTTCTTTTGACCAAAAGGGTCCTTCCCTATCAAGTCCTTCCAATTTGGTTTTGTTAATCCATATGGATTTGACAACCAATTTGTTCACACGTTGCCATTTTTGCTTTGGAAAATAAGACCGATTTTGGCCTAATTTATGGCAATGGCAACAAGTAGGGGTTAAAGATTGAAATGTACCTATTGTTATTGGTGAGGGTTGAATCTCTTCTTGTTCCTTTTTCTTGGCCTCCTCTTCTTGACTTGGCTCGGGATAGGCATTGAGGCAAGAGGTTTGAGCTTCTTATACTTAGCTTGCATGTCCAACACTGAGGTTGTTGGATTACTTCCTTGGACTTGCCTTTGGTATGAACCTTTAGCATGGCAAGCTTGGCTAGGTGCTCCTCTTCCTTGATCCTCATGATCTCAAGAGCTTTGTCCCTTGCTTCTATTTCAACTTCCATAAACCGCATTCTCCTAGCAAAGTCTTCCTTGATGTCTTCAAGATCTTTCAAGGATGAGTCTCTTTCCTCCTCAGTCAAGTCTATCTTTAGTATGTAGTCTACATTAAGACTTAACAATTCCGCATTTCCTTGACCAAGTCTACTTCCTTTCCCTCTTTTTCAATCCTTAGCTCTTCTTCAAACTTGAGTAAGACTTCGCCAAGGTCATACTCTGAGCTATCTGAGGATTCCACCGGTTCATCGACTTCTTTGGAGAGTTCTTCCATTTTCTTCATTGTCAAGCCCCCCTCCATTTCAAGTGAGTTGACCTCTAGAATTTGACTTATCCACTCCTTTTTTACTCTTAGCCTTTCTTCGAACTCTAGTAAAACTTCATCGAGATTGCATTCCAAGCTATCCAAGGATTCACCGGTTTGATTCTGTCAACAGTTAGACAGTTGTGGAGTCTTGGAGGCTCCTCCGTCTCTTCTTGCTCACTATGGTTCGAGCACTCCTCTCCCTCTTCTTCTGGGATAATCTTTGCCAACTCCCCACTTGGGCTGCTAGTTTCTCTATGGATGCTTCCACGTCAAGCAGGCGTTGGTTCTCCACATATTGTGCCAATTGAACTCCAATCCTTTCCACACTTTCTTCTATGTCAAACATTTGTGAGCCAATGGCATGGTGGTAGGATTCATTGTCAAGGTTGTCCCGTTGGTGGTCTTGCCACCCTTGATCATTTCTTGTTTGTTGGGTGTAGTTTGGATATGGATACACGGAGGGTACTTCTTCTTGCATTCTCAGCCATTGCTCTATTTGAGGACAAAAGTTCATCATAGGCCTATTCCACCCACAAGGTGGATAAACCATAGTTGGAGGCTACTCACGCTGTGACGCAAAATTCCTCACTTCTCTTGTCAACTCATCCAATTGAGTGGCTAGATCGAATTTGCCCCTCTCCATGTCGATCTATATTCCTGAAAATACACTAACAAGACAACTACTAACGGTCAAATGAACAAGAAATTAAAAATGCGATAATTTAAAAGCAATGATTCTAAGAATACCTAGACTACGTTGCTACACTCCCCGGCAGCGGCGCCAAAAACTTTGACGGCGCCAAAACCGGTTCTAAATTAACTACACTAAATTACGCTATTCTACTACGGTTATTCTAAAGGGGCGCATGGGTGGTTCACCCTTCACAAATGTACGAGTCGTGTGAGTAGTAAAGGGTAACAAGTAAGGGTGGTCGTTCCCACGAGGATGTAATTTTGCTACCTAGCTCTAGGTTATCATTACTTATCTATTTCTAACTTCTAACAAGTTCACTAGTTAATGTTTTCTAAATCAATTATACTAAGCTTGCAATGAACTAAGGATTAAGCTAGATTAAAGACAATTAAGCTAGATTAAAAGATGTTAAGCCTAGATTAAAGATGTTAGGGGATTGATTCATTCAAGTATTAACCACATCATTAACCAATCATTCATTAAGCATATTCACAACATTCTAAGGCATGTATTTCATTTATCAACAATGTTAAGTACCAAATCCATCATCTTACACATAATCTAATATCATAGATAAGTGAATAAGAGAGAATTTAGGAATAGTGATTTAGAGATTCTCTAATTAACCCAAGACATGAATTACTTAGTGAAATCTCTATGAAATGGCTAGTGAAACATTCATACATATTGTGGGACACTTTATGCACGAAATCAACTACCAAGTGTGTACTAATAGATGCATATGCAAGACATATCATCCACATATTATATCATTAGAGTTCACAATACACACATACAAGTCTTAAAGAGTGAAGTAACACATAGATTGATTAAATCAATAGTATAATTACAAGAATTACATCAATCCCTTAACAAAAGAGTTTAGTTACACATAGAAGTATATAAGCATGAAAATATGAAAGAAGAGCTAAACAAACCCATTCGGATTCGTTTCTTGCACAAGAAGACTCTTCTTGTAATCCAAGCACAATATCCTTCTAGAGCAACTCCAAAGGATCAAGTCTAGGTAACTCAAGGTGGTGTTTGGCTACCTAGAAAGTGATGAGAAAATGATGAGAAAACTAAGCTAAAGTTGAGAGAGTTATTCTCTCTTTTAATTCTAAAACTAAAATAAATTAAAAACTAATAAATCTCTAGTGTAGTGTGTAGTATGTATGGTGTGGTAAAAGTGTAAGGAAGTTGAAAAGTCTAGAGGCGTGTTCAATATTAATCTAGGGGGGGGGGGGGGTTGAATAGATTTTAGCTATTATTACCCAATTTTCGCGTACAAGTCAATATTACGAAAATGCCCCTACTAGTCAAAAATACAAGCAAGTGTAATATAGTGCGGAATTAAAAATGACACTTGATGTATACGTGGAAACCCAACCACTGGGAAAAACCACGGGCTATATAGTGCGCCACACTCGGAACTCGAAATCACTAATTGAAATGAAGTTTACAACCTATGTAGACCTCGTCTAACAATCCGGTCTGTAACCCCTCACTTCTACCCAGCAGGCCTTTATTAGCAACCCTATTCCAATTTGCTTGAGGCCTAAGCAATCTTAGCCTCAAGTCTTAATTCTCTAAGAAGAGATTATGCAACCTATGTGAATATTTATGAATATTCAAATAACAAACAAGGCTAGGGAACCTTAGATGCTTATCTAGGATGATGATATAATCAATTAAAATCAATAAATATCAAGTGCTAAATGACATGTCATAATAGCTTAGATAAACATAGATTATAAAAACCTAGAAATCTATCACAATACAACACTCAATCAATTCATCACAATCAATTCTCTATTCTTGTATTTAGCATATGATCTAAAAACATACAAGTAATTAAAGAGAAGTCTTAATATGAAAAACACTAAAATTAGATGAAGTTAGTGAAAAACATACCAAGGAAGATGTGATGATGCAAAACCATGCATGGATGCATCCTATATGATCATGGATGATCCTAGATGAACTTTTATGAACAAGGAATGACTTTGAGTGAATAAAGAAGAGTTATTGTGATTTTTTTCTCTTGAAATATGTTCTAAGGGAAAAATATGATTTTGGACTCTTAAAAATGACCTAAATGAAAGAGGCATATATAGGGTCTCATGATGAAGTGGAGTCGTTTTGAAAAAATGAACCCTGTTTTTGCCTTGGGTGCTGTACGTACAGCGCCTTTGTACAGCGACCGTACAGCAACCGATTAAAATCGATCAGGTCTGTATAGTGCTAAACCTCAATTCCCATCAGGTATCAGGTGGGCGCTATACGTACAGCGCTTATGTACAGCGACCGTACAGCGCCTACCTACTGGAAATGCTCGCGACAGCGCATCAGCTCAATATTGAGCGCTCGAAACATGACCAAACGACGTCGAAACCTTTCATATGATATCGTTGGAAAGGTATGGAAGTCTACTTTCTACTCCAATTTATGGAATGACATTTCGATGTCTATAGAAAAAGTTATGGTTAATAGAGTGACCAAAGGTCAGATTCGGATCACAGCAGTGATGCCCTGTTTTAGTGGTCACTTTGGAAATTTCAAAACCAATCCAAACGGTCATGAAATATTACGAATAATATACCGTTGGAAAGGTATGGGTGTCTAGTTTTCTCAGAATTTTACAAAACTCAATTTCAATCTTTTTATAAAAAGTTATGGTCATAAAACCATACAAAGGTCAGTTTTGAAAAACATATAAATTATTGAAATTCAATCTTTTGAAACTAGGCACTTTACTCCAAACAACCAAACCAAAAACTACCACTTATCCAAGAGAAGAATGAGACCTTCTCAAGTGGTCAACCGTCGCGCTAAGACATGCACACCATCGTGCAAGCGCGGATGTTTCCGATCAATATCAGGAAACGAATTACAAGACACATACACACACAACAAGATATATCAATAAGGTGCTAGTGTGTAATGTGACATGTGAAGAGTATGCACACAAATGCAAGTATGCTAAGTGTGTGTGTGCAATCTAAATCTCTTCAATGAAAACTAAGCACTAGAGATATACCTTTGGAGTGCTTGTCAACCTTGAGGACTTGAGAGGGTCTTTGAGCTTGATCATGAATCACTAAGCTACCCTTACATATAATCCCCAACACGTGGTTTGTCCACGAAATAAGCCAATCAAGATATGGGAATCCTTACAGAAGTTGTCTAAGGTAAGTTATCCAAAATATCTCAAAATATCTAAGGTGGTAAGGGTTTTTGGACAAGCTCATGTGATTGGAGAGCAGGTAGGATGAGCTTCTTCCTTCTCAGGTGTTCCGGTGACTTCATTCAATCTGGCTCGCGAGTTTGCTCCCACCGGCATGAAGTCACGATGAAAATGGAAGGTTTCCGGTGAGTTCATACCTTCTGCCTTGTGGGACATGTCTCTCGGCATGAACTCGCCGAGATTCCACGGGTTTGGAAGTGTTTCTCGCGTGCAAAAAGCTGCTGGAAGGACCTTGAAGCTTAAACTCGGCCATGGAGGTTTGAAGACTTTGAAGGAGTTGGTGGAGAGCAAAAGGACGTGCATGGGAGGCTGGAATGGGTGGAAAACGGATGGGAAGCTCGACCATCATTCTGGGCAGAGAGCCATCGGAAAACACATCGAAAATGGTCGTTAAACGTCCGATCAACTGTCGGGTCAGAACGGGTAAACGGGTAAATGGGTCGGGTTCACGGGTCTGTGCTACCCGGTTGGAGGTTGAAGATGATGACGTCACGCTGACGCGCGAGAGGGCCAAAACAACGTCGTCCAGGCGGATGAAGTGGCAGCCTTCTGTTCATTGCGAGACAATTACAGTATGCACCCCTGAACTCTTCATTAATCACCAAATCTTCTATACTTTCTCAAGAATTGCACTTTGACCCCTGGTTCTCCCAAATGACATATTTGCCCTCTTTTGCCCCGATTTCGCTACTTTTCTCCAGTTTGGTCCAAAATACCTCTGATGAGCTGAAATACCTGAAAAACACTTATTTACAATATTAAATACCAAAAAGGGCTCGGAAAACGGTTACAAAAGCTAAGTAAGGGAGTGCTAAATGTGAACATTTGGAGCGCGATCACATAACACATATGGCTCCTAGTTTTGTTCACAAATCTAACACTTGAATAAATCATATACATGAATCACATATTCAAGATATTAGAAACATATACAAAAATGCTAGAATCACAAAATATGTTCAATGAATATTCTAACCAACATTTAGAGCAAGGATAAATGAATAATCAATTAAATCCTAGTAGGCTCTAAATACAAAATCAAATGCGCTAATCCTAGATTTGTTCAATTAAAGAATCCAAGCACATGCCAAGGTTATTGATCATAAAATGAATCAATCAAATCACAAATAACCTTAGATATCAAACTAATCACAATACAACTCTCAAACATGTAAAAAACTAGAGTCATAGAAAACTAGTTCACATTTGTCTCTAATTAGACTTGATTAGGTTTGATTATGACTCTACCTTTCTCAATAGCATTCATCATATATACACATACATATAGAAGAAGAAAACCCAAGGTAATTGAAGGTTTAAAAGAAGAAAACACAAAAATTAGTCAAATATCTAAGAACCACGAGCTAGTTCGGTTTTATGGGTAGAGCTACCAGAAAACGCGATCAAACAAACTCTCTTGGAAAATGTAGAGGACTTAATTAAAAAGATTCTCCAACTTGAATCACTCAATTCGGAGTCCGAATGAGAAATATATGGTGTTTGGAAGGTGAGAAAGTTTGGAGAGAATTCTGCACTAGTGTTTTCAATTTTTTCTTCTTGAAATGAAATGGGAGGGAAAGGAGAACTAAAAAGAGAGAGAGAGGGAAGATTTTCATGGCCAATGGGAGGAGGCCACATCACCACCCAGTGAGAGAGGCCCGTGAGCCTCACAGGGCAGAGGGGTGTGTGGCCCGTGAGCCTCACGCATCCCTCACGTGAGTCCCCTCCAAGGTCCTTTGGCCATTGCTTGCCTCCCTTGTGCTTCTCTCGCGTTTTTCGGCCGTATTGGGCTTTCGAACTCAGAACTCGAATCTGTCTTCAGATTACGAACCATGACTCTCATGCACAAGGAAGACTATGAAACTTTGACAAAAGGTTGAGAATTCAACTCGATACACAATGACGAAGACAACACATCGTATGAGAACTTAAAGTAGCATAGCTTCCTAGTTTGGACTTGAAACCTAATGAGTGAGTAACCAAAATGACCGAGACTCAATAAGGAAATCATATGAGATCATGTTCAAGTCCAAAAACAAAAAACAAAAACAAATAAACATAAAGTCACACAAGTATGCCATTTCCTACAGATAGTTCTAAAACATGCAATTTCATAATGTTTATCAAGATAAATCTAATGCATGTGCATACTTCAATAAGTGTGTGAATGTGTTGTACCAATGGTGTACAACTATGTAGGGACCCAAATGAATGCCATGTGTGTGTGTGTGCCTAAATGCTTGCAAGAGGAATGAGGTCTAAATATACCTTTGATGCTTTCTCCTCTTGAAGGCTTCACTTTGCTTGATATGTTGCCCAATTTCCTTGAAGCATGTTAAACCGTGAATCCTAGACAACTAATCAATACAAAGGAAATGTCATTTTGATATAGAATAGTGCCAACACAACTCAAATCCTAACAAAGTCCAAACCTACCCCATTTTCATCATAAAAACAACTTTTTTGAAACTGAAATTGGCAAATTAAATTACAAACCAAAACTATAGGCTGAATCTCAGATTAATATGGCATTACATCATTCATATATCATTAACCAACAATTTCAGCATTAACAATTGATTTATACTTACTTAATTGAGTAATTTCATCCAACTTACAAGAAAACAAAAATTTGCAAGCTAGGTTAGCATCAAACATTCATATACAACCTAGAAGAGTCAATTTCCTACCAACAAACAAAACCCAAGCATGCATTTCCATCAATTTGGTCTTTAAACACAAAATCCCCAAATTTCGAACAAAACCCTAACTCTACACAATAATTCGAAATTTTTGGCAAATAGAGAGATAGGGGAAGTTTAATCATGCAAAATGAGTTTAGATGGGAGAATACATACCTTTGAAGCCGGAATAGAGAAAAGAAAAGGAAAGAATGCACCTTGAGAAGAGAATTTTCAAAATTTTGAGGGAGGGAAGTGTTTTGCTTGTGAAGAGACAGCCCTTTTAATACTTGATATCGTGAATTCTGCTGTTTAAATCGGTGGCCAAACCATCGAATGTGACCGTAGAATTGTGGTTTGGACCAAAACGCAGTTGTTTTATTAAGTTCTTCATTCGACGGTTGGGTGTTCTGCGTCAGACCGCCGATTCAAAACCGATGAATTCTTGGATTGAATACCTTATTCAATCAGCGGTCGAATTATGCCCGCAGTTCCTAACCATCGATTCATGGCAGAGATCTCTGTCTTAGATCTGCGGTTTCATTCAGTGGCCAGGCCATCAAATTTAACCGCTGTTTGGCTGGCAGAGAATCCACCTTCTTTCTTCACTCTTCTTTTTTGTTTGTAGCTGTACACTACACAAAAATTCATCAAACCAATAGAAACCCCCAAACCTAAACTCATTGGTTCAATAAGTTTCATGAACCAATATCCAATACAAGTTTGGGGGAAAATTTCACACAACCTACAAATTATCACTTGAACAAGAACAAAATGCATAAAGTTAAAACTACCTAAGTGGGTTGCATCCTACTAAGCTCTCCTTGTAATATCTAGGCAAGACATCGAGTGGTGTTGTTCAATGGACCCCTCTTTACGAACCCAAACTTGTTTTACAACCCTCACCTTCCTCCAAGTCAAGCTATTGTGCATTATGTGACTTTTGAAGTAATCATGGCATTGGGACCTTATGTGTCAACTTCTAGAGCAAAAATAACAAGTTGGTGATGGGTTAGAAAATTTGCCTCTTGGGTGAAAAGGTTGCATGTTCCTTTCTTTTCGGTTTTCTCCCTTCTTAGTGAAGCATCCCTTGAAGGTATCTTCAGTTGTGGTTTATTCTTCCTTTTGGGTGCACTTTTCCTTCTAGATGTTTCAAGAGGGTTCCCACCACCATGGGTGTTGTTGAGCATAGTTGCTTGTTCAGATTTGTCAAGATTCACAAGGTAATCATTCCTTGACCCTTATAATTTTCCCACATCTTCCTTTAAAAATTTTCTCTCATTTCTTCCTTCTCTTGTGCAATTTCAGCCACCTTTTTCTAAAGCAAATTCTTCTCCTTCTTAAGCAAATCCATCTCTAACATTAACTCCACATTTTGACTCTTTAATTTATTGATTTCTTGGGGGCTTCTTTAACATGGACATCTTCATCTAAGATTGCAAGGGAGCTCTAAATAATCGTTTGGGGAATTCGAAAGCTTCCCCGACTCGATTACATTATAATGAAATAATCAACTGCACCAAGAAGTTCTGAAGAATTGAAAATGTTGATGTTGATGACTTCCCCAAGCACCTTCATTGACAACCTTCCATTTTTCACATCAATGATCGCTTCAGTAGTCGCCATGAAAGGTCACCCTAGCAAAATTGGCTACTTCTTGTCTAATTTTTTTTCACCTTCCATCTCCAAAACAATAAAGTCTGTTATGATACTCAATTTACCAACCTGAATAAGCATATCTTCCACAATCTCCTTTGGACGTTTAACAGATTGGTCTGCCAAGACCAACGACACTAAACTTGGTTTGAGGTTATCGAGTCCAAGATGTTTATACACTACATAGGGCATAACGTTAATACCTACTCCAAGATCAAACATTACCCTTTGATCATTCTTTCCACCTACTGACACATTGATAATAAAGTTCCAGGGTCTTGAGTTGGGAGGTAACGCCATGTTGATGGTATTTGGAGTTGAGTGACTACCTCTTTCCCATTTCTATCATACCTCCACTTTTCTCTTCATCATCCATTCCCTTGCCATTGAAACGTATAGTGATGGACTTAGCTTGTTCAGGTTAGCTAGGGAATTTCCTGTTTATGCAAAACCTCGGCAATTTGACCAATTGGGTTTCAAAGTTTTCATTGTTGCACCTATATTGGTGACTAGGGCTTCAATAGAGCTTAACCTTTGTGCATTTGGCAAAATAGGCTCCCTTTGTTGTTGCCCTGGTTGGTTGTCGAGATTTCTCAGTTGGTTCCATTGGTTAGCTTGGTTACTCCCCGAGCATTGGCTTGGTAATATCC